>VUQS01037159.1:0-21212 GCA_015108495.1 Heterochromis multidens
TGAAAAAAGAAAGGGGGGGGGGGAGGGGGGGGGGGGGGGAAAGAGGAAAAAAACAAAAAAAAAAAAAAAAGAAAAAAAAAAAAAAAAAAAAAAAAAAAAGCACTTTGTGTGTGAGATGATTGTTTGAGGCAGTGAGTTTTTAACCGCAGTTTTCAGATAAGACTGAACTCTGACCTCATTTTCACTCGTGGAACTGGATTTAAAAGAATCACTCTGATCCTATCAGTCATATTTTTCAGGCTGCTCTAAAGTGGAACCACATTCCACATTATTTGAAGTGCATAAAAGAACATTTAATGAAGCGTCAGTCCCTGGCCGTGTCCTCCGAGTCAGCTTTGCTCTGGAGTTACACATATGCTCCCAAAGCAAAGAGAAACTGGCTCTGTCGCTAGGCTAATTAGCATGTGTTAGATAGTTAGTAGAAGGCGGCCCTGTGTGATGTGTACTGAAGTGAAGTAAAACGGTGGGGCAAGGACTGTACTAATGGGCCGCTTCCTCCCCACGGGGACCCCTTCCTGCAGCGCTGCACATGCTGGCATCACTGCAGCCACAGGGTACTCACGGGGCCTCTGCAATGCCTGGGGCAGAGGTGGCCGCACAGGAAGACGCCTGGCTTGGCTGGCATCATTTTCATGCAACACTGAGCTTTCTGGGTGTGATGCTTTGAAATGTAACAGCAGGTGACAGTCACATTCTCTAACACACACATACACACACATATACATGCACAGAGGCAAACTGAGAGTGACATTTAGATTAACAGATTTATCAGCCTATGAAATAGCTCAGACAGCTGGGGCTGTTGCACAAGCTAGCTCCTTGGCATTGGCAGATGCATTATTTACAGGAGGAGATGGGGCATTAGCGAGCTCTTTGGCACTTGGTTAGCAGGCGTAGCTGGTGAGCACCATCAGCCAGCGAGTGTATCCCTGTCAGTGTGAGTAAACAAACAGTAGGGACATGGTGTGACAGAGCAAACGGCGTGCCACACAGACACACACACACACACACAGACACATGCAGACTCATCGGGGAGCCGAGGGGGAGGGCGGCATCCATATTTATAGGGCCTTTCTAGCATTTGTCCCCAGGCCAAATGCTGCGACTACACTCAGCTGATGTCAGAACAGCACTTAACCAGGCATTTGCAGTATATCATGGGCAGCGAGGAAGACGTGACATAAATACAAGATGAGGGAAAAAGGAAAACAGAAAAACAAATGGAGAAAGGCAAGGGTGGAAGTGAAATGAAATAAAATGTAATTGTACTTTTTTAATTCTACAGATTTTCCAATCTCTTAGGCCACCTCAGTTTTTTGAACTCTAAGTTTCAATTACAATTTCAAAGACATATGACAGGTTTTTGTGTAACCAGCACAAAATTGGCACTGGGCTTCTGTTGCTGAAGTGTACTCCCACTGAGAAGCAAAGTTTTGATGATGACAAACGTAATACAGATTTCACTGAAATGCATGTGGAATGTACTGGAATGCAGACATACTAGGATCTCTCATGCATCTTCTGGTTTGCTTTGGTTTATTTTTAGCTGTAAGATTATGTAAACGTGATATTTTTGATTTCTCCATCCAGCATTTATTTATTTCTGTTTTGTTTTTTTAGAACGACTTGCAAAATCTCACCCTGGTAGAAGACCTGCAGTCAGAGTGTTGGCATACCCTCCCAACACAGCATGCCAAATTTGATACTGAAATGATTTAGGCACAGTGAGGAAGAAGTGGTGCCATTATATCATCAAAACGTCTAACCTTAATGCTCTCTTGTTTCATCAAATCTGTTGACACCAGTGAGAGTGTTGACCTGTTGGGGTTTTTTTCTGCTGGATTTATGAGACGTTAAATGCTCTTTCTGGCATATCATTACTGGGAAGCTCGTCTGGAATGCAGAGAACGGCCTTGCTTGCTTTGGTCACCTGTCCCCGACTTCATCATGTGTCAGCCAGGGTATTTACCTGGCACTGAGCCCCTGGCACCCAGGGAGGCCGAGGAGTCCACAGGCCTCACTGGCATGTCCTCATTCACTACAGACACAAACAGTGTGACACTCCCAAAGAGAGCTGACTAAGCGGGTAATGTAGCTCCTTTTAGCTCAGTCTGTCGTTACCTCAAGTGGCACATATTCATTTTGAGTAGCAAGATCCATTATCAATCCACTGAGAACAAGAGCTAATTGTAGGGGCTTACGCTTATTCCCACTATTTTGGGGCGAAGGTGCAATAAATGCCAGTGTTTATGTTTGTTTTTCAAATGATCATAGCATCCAGGGTAACGTGGCAAAGGCCACAAAGTCAGATGACAACCAACTATGAAGCAAGACTAAAACAAACTACTGTCCCAGTCATTTTTGACCCCTCACTCATCAGATATGGCGGTAAAATATCAAGAATATGCTACTTCTGACTGAGCGGTCGATAGATGATTCAGTGTGTGCACTATTATTTAATACACTTCTCCAAAAGCATCAAGTTGTACTCTTTAGAAATTGTGTTTTCAGGGCATGAGGAGGTGAATATCGACAGAACGGAGAGAGAAAGTGAAGAAGACAGATGAAACAGATTCATTAAGTTTGTGCAGCATGTGCATGCATGCAAGTAGATGTGATGTGTATGTGTGCGCGCGGTATGTGCGTGTGCTATCTTTGCACAAACTGAAGGAGAGTATATCTTGTTAATCCTGATCAAAGATTCTTTCTTACTTTCTGTCTTTCGGTGGGTAGAGATAATACTGTTAAAGCCCTTGGATTTAACACACGGAGATAATGAAAGCAAGTGTAATTAGCAATTAGATTTGACCAAATTAAGGCAGACTAACAAAGGCAAAAAATCAGCATCAAGGCTACTAAACAGTATTATGGCCAAGGGTGGGCTTAATCTGTTTTTTTCCCTTTAAGACATGTTGAAATAAGAGGATTGAGAATAGGAGAATCAAGAAGGTTGCATGTTCTTATCTTCAAATGTAACAATAAAGCATCTCTGTGTTTTTGTCTAATGACACCCTCAGTACTTCTAATGAATCTTTTTCTTTTTTTTAATCACACCCATCCCGCTGTTTCTGTTTTATCCATAAATGATGACTCTCCACCGCTGATGGGGCCGGACAAGGCTGTAGCCTCTGGGATGACTGTGCTTCCCAGGCCTGGCAATTGAGGTGAGACAGCCACTTAAACCCCCTTGTACACATACGGTATTATTAGCATTACCATATTGGGGCCTAACTGCAGCTAAGGGGAATAATGTGTGTCAAGAGAGTGTAAAATTAGAACCAAAACCAACACTGCTCTTTAAATTCACATCCCAAAGTCTTCCTTACTTATAGCCGAGCTTACACTGTCAAACACTAATAAGCCAGCTAATTCAATTAGGACCCCGCTTCTTTCAGACTCACCAAAAAAGAGACTTTGTGAAAAGATTCCCTCACAACTCCGCACAGAACTTTTCATCATAAAAAAGTGGCCTTTATTCATAAGTCTCAGTGTGCAAGAGAGGAAACTTGCTGCTGAGCTTGTTAGCAAAATGCCCTGATCTGAGGCGAGAGATGTGTGACTAAAGCTGGGTCTCTAAAGTGTCTGTCACCCTGATATAACCCAGGGAGAGCTCTTTGTAGGCTGTGTTTTCTCTGTCTGTCTCTCACCGCTCCTCGGTGACTGGGGATGAGCCCCGCTGTGTAGCTGCAGGTGACAGGGAGCCCTTTTTGTTGTCAAATCCTGATGGAGCTTCCACATGAAAAACATTTCACTTGAGCTGCCGCTTTATTTCTCTTCCTTCCTCTCTGTCTTTCTGTGTAGATCTCAAAGGCTACAAGTACACCAGTGATGCACAGACAGAAGGAGTCAATCTCATGCTCCTTTTCTCCCCGACTTTTCTTTTTTGTTAGGCTTCCCTTCTGCCAGGCTCTACTTCTGTTTCTTTTTCTGACCAGCCCTTTTCTTTTCTCTGTTCCCCCAACCCACTGCTCCCTCCCCTCTTTCCTTCCTTCCCTCCCTTTCTCTGATTTATAGATCTGAGTTGGGTCTCAGGAGGAAAATACAAGTCAAGCCATTGTCATTTCAAACAGTGTGATAACCAGACACTGGGCTGCCCACTGACAACTCAGGGGAACTGGCCCTGGCTTTGACTGTTAGCTCCTGTCTCTCTCTCTCTCTCTCTCTTGCTTCCTGTTCCTCTTTTTATTCTCTCTTTCTCTTTTCTTTCTTTTTCCTCATCTCCTCTCTCTTCTCCTTCCTCCTCCACCCCCGGCACCCCGCAGGAGACTCGGTAGCGTGTTGTTGTTTGTTGCTTGCCGCTGCTGTGTTTTGTATCTGCTCCTCTCTCTCTCTCTCTCTCTCCTCTCTGTGCCGTGGGGGGCCGGTGGGAATAGTTGTCTTAGTGTGTGTACCAAGGTCAGTGCTCTCCACATGACAGTTCTCTGCCTCTTGACAAGGCGGGAAATCAATACTTTCGGACTTGTGGCGCTGCCCTCGGTGTAACAACAACACTGCCCAGCACAGAGCGCAGCTCAGGCACCTGACACATCCCCAGCTGCACCCCCCCAGGCCCCCACCAGGGAGCCCCTTCCACACCTCCTCTGACCCCTTCAAATTTCACCAAGGCTCTGTGTATCTCTTTACTACACCTTTTCCTTGTATACTTTATCTCTTTGTGGCCTTCAGCTTAATGTATATCAGATTTGCTGTTTTTTATGGCATGCAACACGTTTCTTTTATATCTCTGGATGTGCTGTCGCTCTTGTATCTGTTGCATACAAGTGTCTTGGAGAGAAAAAAGTGTATCTGCAAAGAATGATCTATTCAGAGATCAGACAGAGGACCACAGACTAGTCAGTAAATGAGAGACATGCTAATTACAGAGCAGCAGAGGATACATACACATACAAAGCGGAGCCATGGGCGACATTTTTTAATATGGCACTAAAGCCTAACGTGCCTCCTTATGCTTTTTCACTGTCAGATAGACGCTCAGAGATTTAGAGAAAGCCCTGGCAGTGTGCCCCTTACCGATTGTTAAGCTTGCCTCTTGGCCTGCCTCTAATGATGAGGGAGAGTGTGAGCAAGGCCAATTACAGCTCCCGTTGTTCGGCATTCAAACGGAGTAAAACTCCTGCTCTCGTTCCCCATAGAGCGGAGTCACAATCAACTAAGGCCCTCCCCCGAGTGTCTCTGAAGGGGCGCACGCAGGCTCGCACTAGGGGGAACTTTGTGTGTGTAACTGGACATCCATCAACAGGACCATCTCCCCTTATCCCTAGGCTTACTCCCTGGGTTCAGCTGGAGTAAGGAAAATGCATCAAATAAAACAGCCACTTTAATGAATTAGATATTGAGCTGTTCATTAAAAAAATCAAATTCCCTGAAGTCAGCAGGGGATACACAGTAACACAGTCTAACCTGGGGATGAATGCGACTGGTTTAGAGGAGTCATAAAACACAGGGATCTGATGACTTTACTGAATGTTCGCCAGAAACGTCTAATGTTCAGGAATTAGGGGACTTGTGAGGCAAGTTCTCTTCTTTTACCTGTCTTATTAAGTGCTGGTGGTACTCTGGGCTTCTGTGGGCAAAACTTTAAACAAATTAAGCTTTTTGTATCAAAGACAGAACAGCCTGTGACTGAAATCTCTGCAGATGAAGACAAAAAGGTTAGATGACTCTTCAGCTTTACATGAAAAAATCCCTGGCAAGAGTGAGACCACGCATCTGTGCAAGCAGATACCTGTTTTTATTGGCTGAGAGTCCAGGTAGTGCTTAAACCCATTGCAGCAGTCTCTCCCAACACTGCTGACTCCTTGTGTTTCTACATGGGCTTAAAAGACATGAAACACACTCCTGCTCACAAACCAGAGTGCATTGCTTTCTGATCAAGAAAAATGAAAGTTTGGTCACATTCAAATATCGAGTAACCAGTCTACTGAATGGCACTGTGGAAACAAAGGGTTTGTTTTTTCTAAAGTGGTTTGATCTCTGGCAAACCACCATCAGCCTTGCCCTCATTTGATGGAGAGATTTAAAGGATGCTGTCCTCACTCCTCCTCCTCCTCCTCTTCTGCTTCTCCCTAGATGAATGTGATCTAAACAGCCACATCTCCCTACTGCTTTTTTTTTTTCACAGTGACAGCCTTTCTCATGAATTAAAAGAGGAACCCATTGATTTTCCCATTGCTTAAATTTGCAACTTAATCCCCCAGATATGTCTAGAATGTAGTGCTATGTCAATAAATGGCCAGTGACGAAAGGCAGCGCGGATGCTCACTGGAGAGAAGAGGAAAAAAAGGACGACAAGACAAAGGAGAGGGAGAGAGGGTAGTGGTAGGAGCAAGAGTGGTGCTTTTGGGCTTTGGGTTCAGACACTACATGGTGCCACCAGAAAATGTTCTTTGACTATTAACTCCAATTAAATGCTACACAAATGCTGCATCATCTAACCGAGCATCCAGGAAAAAAAGAGAGAGTAACTCTACCATGTTACAGCTACTTTAGTCTACTTTAGCCAAAAAGGCAAGCGCAGCACATCATTATGTTTACAAGGCTAATAAACCAATCACCATTGTACATCTGTACAGTGTAACCAGCCATCTAGCATGGCCTTGCAGTGATCAAATAACATTATATAACAAAAAAAAAAAGCCAACATACTGGAAAGAAGTTGTCTGGAGCTAAGATGGAAAAAGCACACTTGTCCCTTCTGAGTGAGGGGTTTGAGGAAGTAACGGGATATCACAACCTCGCCCCTGGAGCAAACAAGGGAGAGAGCCCATGCCCTAATTCACAATGAACACCATAATGTTCTCATCTGACTACTAATGTAGTCTATAAATCTGTGGTACTCTGCTCTACATCAGTGTAATGCTTGGTATTAATAGCCTGATTTGCACAATGAGTGCAGAGTAGCCTACAGGCCAAGTGTTGCTTTTTATCTCTGCATGTACCAGATGAAAACTTAGTTATTAATAAAAAAAAGAGAAAGAAACATGGAATTCCATGAAGGCATAATAGAAGAACTGGACATTATATAAAATATAGTACAGAGTGACCCTTACAGATTTTGCCCTCCTACACTGTCTCTGGTTGTAAACCCTATCCCATAAGCCTCTGGGGTGGTATGGCTCCTTGCCAGTAGCTGTGCTGTTGTTGGCAGTGGATTTCCTTTGTGGCCTCAGTTCTTGTCTAGGCCATAACATGATACACACAAAGACCAACAAGCGTGCACCAGTGTGCACACCATCCCACATACATGATTGGCATAGGCTGGACGCTACGCATCCACATCAATGCACGTAATTATGAAAAAAAAAACCAACACTATTCTCAGCACTCATCTGGAGAAGACCCGAAGAATCAGGAAACAAGGAGGGGGAACAAAAAAAAATAAAAGCACGATGTATCCTTGACGAGGTTCATCTGTTTCCATTTTGGTGCAGATACTCAGGTTTTATTGCAGCAGTGTAGTATTTCATGGCAGATTTAGCCAGTGGTTTGGTTCTCCACTCGCTGCAGCTCTAATGGTGGCACATCTCTTGTAAATTGTGGCACACCAATAATCAACAACAGTTTGTTGCCGGATTCCACCAGCTCTCAAGCTCTCACTCACTGTGATGACAAAAAAAAAAAAAATCAAGTGCGTGATAGTCACTGCCATAATGCACACATGGTGGAGAATGTGGAGTTAATGTACAGGTAGCGCCTGGACTAGATAATTGTCCTGTTTGTTGTTCTGACTGTTTACAGCAAGCCTGCTGCTGGAACATTTACTTTTCTTCTCATTTAGTGGTGAGCTTATAATGTTTTTCAGTCCTGTAGACCTCATGTCAACATGCTGGGTCTGCATTTAAGGAAAATGCACAGTTTTCAGCAAGAAACATTACAAGGTTTAAATGTGTGTTTTGAATTTAAATTTTGCTGAGTTATTGCTAAAGGCTGTGTATATAAGTCACTAAGTCAATAAGTCTCTATCTCTGCTCATTTAAGTTACTCTTCATCTACTTCTGGTTTTACAGTTATTGTATCAATAACTGTTAACTGCCATTCATTGTTGCCAGATGTTGCCACAAACTAAATGCTTTCTGCAAGCTGAATTTGAAATCTCCTTTATGTGATATTGGAACATATGACAGAGATTGTTCTTCTTTAGAAACGACATAAAAATAAATAAATAAATAATTTCCCTAAAGTTTGTCCCATGCAGTTGGAATTCAGAATTAAAAAATACAAATTCAACATATGCAATGTACAGTTTTTTACTGCACTGAAACACTGGAAACCACCCTCAAACTGGATTTAGCTGGGTTCATCACAAACAGAGCAGTGTAAAAATAACACATCGGTCATGGAGTTAATACACTTTCTACAACCTGCCAGCCTCCGCACATGCACACATCTATTTTCTGTGTGTGTGTGGGGGTCAATGCTAGCAATGCAGATAGGCAATGACTCTCTGTCTCAAGACAGAAGCGTAGCGTTGAGTGTCTCTTAACTGGCTCGTTTAGTCCTGATGGCTTAAATGATTTCATCACTATTAATGACAGCGACCGTGGCTCCCTGCGTCGCGTTGCCAGATGCTCAGGGACCGCTGAGGTTCCCCCTCACTTCTTCTTATACCCAGCCACCTTTCCTCATCCCTCCTTCTGTGCAGTCTAATGATTGTCCTCTACATGCCCCCTACCTCTCTATTCTTCTTGTTTTTCTCAGCCGCTGTGCCCTCCTATGGATATTAAAATGTGGTGTAGCGATACAGTGTTGGCACTCATATTGCATGAGTGCAGGGTCAGTTTGCTGCAAGGCTGTAACATTGTTAAACAAGTCATCGAACAAGCCTGTGATTGTCATGAATATCTTTACCAAATACTGAGAAATTCAGTGAAAATAAGATTGCCAAGAATACACGTACTGCCTCTCTCTGTCTCTCTCTCTGGGCTATTGGGTGAGCCAACAAATCAGCTATCAGCCCAGTTCCCAAGTTACTACAGAGGTCAGAGGTCAGATAAAGAAGGTCAGTTGGCACCAGACCAGGCTGGCCTCAGAGATCTTAACTCCAAATGGAATCAAAAGCCTTTCGACAGATGTGAGCTATTGCCACACAGAGCCCCTGCCTTCATTAGCTTTCTCGTGTAATTGTCAAGCTAATTTTGAAGCAGATGTACGGCTTTGTCTTGACTCATTTATGTGATTTTCATTCATTTGGATAATGAAAGAATTAAGTACCATTTTGGTCTCTCTTTTTTACTCTTTTCCCTGTCTCTTCTGTCTCGTTGAGCTCTTTGTTCCAGCTATGTAATGACATTTTAGTTCTGTGTGAGTGTGTCGGCATGTGTGTGTGTGTGTGTGTGTGTGTGTGTGCAGGAAACTACTGCTGTTCAGTAAACGCAGAAGGGCCTTTGTCTTTCCTGGTATTGTAACCGATAAGCTTGGTAAGGGTTACAGACACACAACTCGCACAAGCCTAAATAAATGAGCCTTCCTAAGAAGAAAAAAGCTACGCGTCACAATCTGAGAGCGAGTCCTGTACAGTTTGTGAACTGGAGCATGTTACAGTAAAATTAGAAATCACTGCTTCAACATGTGTTTTCACTCTGTAAAGTGGAGGTACAGTTTCCCGTCATATTTGGTCTTTGGATTTAATTCAGTAACTGATTGCTAATTTTAAGAACTGCCAAATGTCATGGGCTGCTTTTGGTTTTGCACAGAATTCACTCTGTAGGTAAAAATCTAATTTGCTCTCGACTGAAAAAAAGAAAGAACATTAATACAAATTTAAGAATAGCCATTATTACACACTGTCAGTTTGTGTGTTCAAATAAAAAAAATGCACACTTAACGTGCAATAGATCTGGCATTGCAGGCAGAGCAGCCCTGTGTGAATGTTGTCCTGTGTGTTTGCGTGTGTGCACGCGTGCAGTTATAACTTCCCAGAGCCTCTTCATTGATTCTGTTGCTTCTGTCTTCCCAAGAAACAGGGAGAGGATTATGCCTTTAAAACAAGCTTTCTCGTTGCAGATATTAGGTCATTAATTTCACAGGCTTACATATGAAAATATTGACTCTTCCCAGACACCCCCACTATATCCTCTGTTATTGCCGAGGCCTTGCATTAATGCATGTTTTCAAGTATTCAGCATTGATACGCCATTGATTTATTGTTTTGAGGATTTGAGAAATAAGCAAATGCATTGAACTAGAATTTAATTACTAAACCTCTTAATTCATTTTACTGTACATGGGAAAGTGAGCATTGTGTGGGACATTTCGCAGAGTATCCCACTGTAAGATGAAAGCTTCTATGACAAGATGAGAAATCTTGCTTTTGAAACATGTGAGTGTATTTCTGTAGTGTTTGTAAAACACACGCACACAAATTACATTTAGTTTCAAGGTGGCTCCCAGCTGCTTTGCTTAACTGTATTTCCCATATGAGTTCCTTGGAAATCTGATGATCTGTCCCAATGAAATGCAAAAGGAACTGGATGACACAGTTGTTCTTCTAAGCCATGTTGAATTGCCATTCCCATAAATGATCTTTGATTCACTGCATAGACAGGGAACCCTAAAGAGCAACACCCCTCTACACATGTACACCAAAATTATCCATGTCCCACAGACAAACATAAAGATCCAAAAAGTCTCAGAAGAAGGGAACAGGGAACGGGTGGGAGATGGGTGCAGCTTCTTGTCCCCACATAGCGGACAAGGGATGGGCAGGCTTGAGGGAAACAATAGAGTGGGAAAGAAGGCGAGAGAGAGAGAGTGAGAGTGCAAAGGTTGTCACAGAGTAGTCACAGCACAGGACGAGGGGAAGGGGAGTATGTGTTCCAGCCTTTCACATCTGTTATTCGTTTGTACCGAGCTGGGAAGAAAATAGCAGGAAGCGTTCTGGTTGTGGCGGAAGATGAAAAGACAAGAAGATTGAATAAAAAAACATGTGTCGCACATGCACTGAGGCTGATTGGATGTGTCCCATGGATTATCCCCGCGAGGCGCTGCCAGCTTGAAAAAAAAATTGCAGCGGCTGTGTACGTAAGCACACATAAGCAAGAAGAAGAAGATTTTCCTCATTCATAAAGCAGTTTCGCATGCATATCCTCCCTCTGTCTACATGGCACAGGGTCCAAGTCAGATCTGTGCCTGTGGCCGTGACATATTGCTGTCTAACCAGCCCTCCAAGTTTTGTTTTGCCTATTATTACACTTACTGCTGCTAAAGCTCGGGTTACACTGCCTACATCAGCTCACATCTGGGCTCCTGTGCTTCAACATGCTGTACTCAGAACACTAAAGCTTGTATCATTTGTCAGACTAAGTGGCAGTGTTTTGCTTTGTTCATTAAAGACACACCAGGTGTGTACAACAGATGCAAAAATAGAAACAGATGCAACAGTCATCGAAAACACGACATGACAATGGCAAGTGGCAGCCATTAAAAGCTCGTCACTCGCCCACACGGTGGGACCGCCCATCGCTAACGAGCTGCAATGTGGCGGGACGCAGACAGGTAGGAGTAATGCTGCTACAATTATGCAAAGCATGCATGCGCACATATGAATGTGCACGCGTGTGTTTTTGTGTGCATGCATACATATGAGCGCGCATGTGCACGTGCGACATGCCACTTAGGGCCCATCCCACAGCTCATTAACAGTAATAAGTGACTGCCGCCACTTCTTTTTTGTCAGTGGGGATGCAAGCCAATCAATAGGGTCATTTCACATCATAACGGCTTACCAGAGCACATTATGGCACTTGTTCATGGCTGGGAATGGCTGCCATTAGTGGCATAGCCAGATTAGATAAGGGCTAGGTGGGTGAGGGGGGGGGCAGATGGAGAGAGAATTAAAGAGGAGGGAAGAGTGAAGTGGATCAATATATGGATAGTTATGGAGATAACATCACAATAGGGAGTCTGGGAAAGATAGCATTTTACAGACTCCTGATTTTTTTTCCTTGTGGGAGTGAGATAAAAGTGTGTGTGCGTGATGAAGTGGAAGGTGTGTGTTTGCTCAGACCTCAATGTGTTTGACCACTTGTCTATGAATGAGTCCAGTGAGTGTGCGTGTGTACAAATTTGAGCAAGTGTTATGTGAGAGTCTGATTTAGAGTGATCTACTCACAAGTCTGCACCATGCTCAGTGTGTGCGTAACCGTGTGTGTGTGTGTGTGTGTGCATGTGTGTGTGAGACTGTGTGTCTGGCAGCTTGGAGGTGTGTTTGTGCGTGCTTTACCTTGGCATATGCGTGTGCAATCCTGTTTAATTACAGATCAGGCTTTGAGGCAGAGGCAAACAGTGCTATAATTACAGGAAACACCTCCTTTAATATTTTATGGAAATCTACCCTGTGTGTGTGTGTGTGTGTGTGTGCGTGTGTGAGAAAGAGAGCGAGAGAAAGAGAGAGAGAGATGTAAGTTGCACATATTTATTCAGCATGTGAGCAAAAGAGAAGAATAAAATTAGGAGAGAGCCATGTACATAGACACTTTGTTCTGAATGAGTTCTGGTTCTTGCCTCATGATCTTGCGCCTCTCCTTTCATCCCTCCTTTTACTCTTCACAGTCTCTCATTTCACATTTGTGTTTCCAAGTGGCTACGCTAAATGCCCCTTTTTTCCCCACTTTTGAACTGCCTGCCTCTCAAATATTTATACTCCCTTTTACAGGGCCAAGAGACAGAGGGGTGAAGAAAGAGGGAAGAGACTTAGATCTATCTATTAAAGATGAGCAACATCTCAAATGCATAAAGAGGGATGATGAACACACTTGCTCAGGGATGGCAAGGTGTAAGCCGAGACTTAATGCTTAATGACATTCCGTTTACTTTTGATTTTTCACAAGGAAGAGGAAACGGAGAAAACAGAGCGTGTTAAAAGTAACGCTAATAATTATTTTTTCTAAATCTATTTTGCTGCATAACCAAGGTCCTCCAGAAAAAAAAACGGGTTTCAGATTAATAATAAAAATAACAATATCATTGTATTGAGTTGATGATGATTTATATTTCCTAATTTGTTTTGTTTTATTTTTTTATGAGGCCAAGCAGAAGCTAAGCTGAACACATGTTCTTTCTTAGCCTGCAGTAACACAAATGTATGCACACACACACACACTCAGACACCCACAATGGCAATATGCTAACTCTCAAACACTAAGCCAGTGCCCCCCGACTGGGTCTGACACACTGGAGGACTGGGAGCAGGCTTTGCTGGTAGCATGCTTTACTATTCTTTGATATGCACCAGTCATTAAAAAAAGATGGCAAGCAATCATTACAGGCATCGGAATTAATCTAATTAGCCTAGCGCGCTAGGCCTCTCTGGTATGGAGTTGGGGGGGGGGGCATTCTGCAAACAGAGCCACCCAGCCGCAAATACAGTGTAAGCAGAGAGGGCTAGGACGCTACAGGGGCCGTGGCGGTGGGGGCATAATCCGCCTTGACTTATTAATACGCGCAAACAAGATTTAGCTCCTCAAAGCAAACAAATGAAGCAAGTGCTAAGAGGAACGGGGAGGAGGAGGAGGGAGAGGGGAGGCAGCAACAGAGAGCGACATGGAAAGGAGAGAGAGAGAGCACAAGATCGAGGAGAGCAAGATGAGATAAATTATTTAAGCTTGTGTGGACTGTATGGAGAGCTGCTGCTGCTGCTGCTGCTACGAGTGGTTAAAAAAAAAAAAAAAAAAAACTGGACTTGGGGCTAGAAAAATGTTTGCTCTTCAGTTCATGGCTTTACCTTCACAAACACTGAGTTTTTCCAGTGAAGTCACACCATCAGGAAATCTTACTGTAAAAGTGAAACCACTTTTTTCAAGCTACAGCAAGTCACAACATGGATCATGGGTAATGCACTGACTTGTAATTTTCTCACAAACACCACCGACAACACATATTGCTCGCTCACTTAAATAGATCACTATAAAGGTCACTGTGGGCAGACACGAGTCCTTTATTGACTCCATAGTCGATGGAGTGCTTAGGCCACAACCTTTCTTGACCCCTGTCATGGGTAATGACTGCTGCAAGGGGGTATGGGTAATATGCACTAAGGAGTAGGAAGCAGCTTTTTTTTTTTTTTACCTATAGGCTAATAACTGCCAAGGCATGGGTTCAGCTAAGCTGGGGTAGGTCAAAATACTGTGATTAAACACAAACATAACTACTTGTGCAACTCTTGGGATCTCCTACCACTTTGTTTACTTTAGAAAGTTTTTTTTTGCGGGTGTTCAGACCAAAATTAGCACAACATTTAAAAAGGCGAACTGTATGCTGTGTTCGTGTGGGGATGTTAAAAGAAC
Organism: Heterochromis multidens; assembly: GCA_015108495.1. NCBI lineage: Eukaryota > Metazoa > Chordata > Actinopteri > Cichliformes > Cichlidae > Heterochromis > Heterochromis multidens. The sequence goes on from VUQS01037159.1 coordinate 14,283, forward strand.
AGTTCAAACCAAAACCAAGTTTGGGTATTTTTCTTCTGGCCTGGAGTGATTTTTATCCTTAAGTGTTGTCTTGGTGTGAATTACCCAGTTTTAGAGAATATCGGCCGCAGAGATGTCTGTTTTTCTCTGGATTATAAAGGAAATAAATGACCCTCGCCTCGAGGTGCTCAAAGTGCCAAAAAAAAAAAGAAAAAGACATTTGAAAAACTCAGCAGCAATGTCTCTTCCCAGAGATCATGACCCACTTACTGAAAAATCCACACAAGTCTGTTTTTGAGCAGTTTCATCTAGGTACCATTTTCTTTCTGCTGAAGCGCATAAGATGGATGGACTTAAAAGAGAAAACCAACAACATTAACATAGAAATGCTTGCATGTCTCGAATAACACACTGGATGAAGTTACAGTGGAATAAATGTTGAGTCTGAGATAAAGCAGTGCCAATGCAGTGGTCTCCTAGAAATTATTAAAAAGATTAAAAGGATGAATTTTTGACATATTTTCAGTCCAAATACGGCCTTACTAGAAAACTGTTTTGGGCTCTGAGAAGCTGATCTCCATATTTACAAACAGGATACTTTTTGTATATTTATGATAATTAATTACCTGAATGAATCTCTCTTACTTCTGTACTATTGTTTGCAAGTAAAATCAGGTGAAAATTTAGCCACAGTCGTCAAGGCAGGCAAAGGTAGCTTTGGGCTCAGTCTCGACACAGTGGCAAAGTCTCTTCTCTCAGTGGGTTTTTTGGCCATTCTTTCATCCCATCTTCTCTAATGCTAACAGACGGTCATTACCATCTCTTTCATAGTAGAGGTCCCAGCTGTGTTCAGGGGTCTAATACCCGTCAGCCTCTGTCCCAGTCTGCCCCTCCTTCCCTCCTCCATCAATCCCTAACATAGCCAGTCTCAGCACAGTCTGGAGGTGCATCTGAATAAAACCCACAGGAGAGAGAGAGAGAGAGAAGAGAGGGCGAGAAAAAGAGAGCTAATACCAAATCTCAAATGACCCAACCAAACAAAAGTCTATCAGAAGCCAGCTCAGCAAACACAACTTCCATACTGATGAGTGGAGAGTACAACAAACAGAGAAGGTGGCAAGGACAGAAAGCTGGAAGCTTAGTTTATGCAGTTCTTCAGAGGAAACGTGTGACTCAATAGCTGCGGTGGGTTGCAGGCAACTCTTATCTGATCCAAATATCTCAATCCATTTTCTTTAAATCTTGTCACACATAGCTCACAGACACAAGTGTTGATCAGAACTGTAAGTGGTTATTGTTTGAAATGTATATATTTTGAAAAATGCACATTTTCAAGGCTTGTGCCTGTGAACAAAATGCAGAGAGCAAAGATTTAATTGCACAATTACCTGTGAAAATGTCATATATGCATTAAAACCATAGTTTGTACACAATATTCAGGAGATGTGTTTGTTTTCTTTTTAATAGCTTGTAGTAGTCAAGTGTGTTGCATTTTTCTAAATGAAAACTCTTTTTGCTGTTGTCATTATTTGTCTGTGCACACACACACACACACACACACACACACACACACAGTCACACAAATGGAAAGAGAATTAACAGAACTGTTGGTGAACTGTAACGGTAGGTGCCACGCAGAAAGACACAAGCCAGAGAAAAACCGAGAGACAATTTCGCCAGTGCCTCGCTCGCACGAAGGACATAATAGCGCTGAAAGCAAAACGACTCAATGAAACAGGAAAAGTGTATTTCTTGGAATCCACTTACACTCAAATTACAGTGACATTCTTGGCAGAGCTTGCTGCACAGGGGTAACAAAATGTACTGCAGCACAAAGAACATTAGGGACACTTATCAGGGCTACGACACAAAAAAAAGCAAACTATTAACATCCAAAAAAACCCAAAATCAAATAAACCAAAGAAAAGACAAAATAAGGGGCCTATTTTCTTGGCAACATTTTGCTCCAACCTCTTGTGCTTTTCTTCTTTTTTGTTTTTCTCTCCCTCCTGCCCTTCGTCACCAGGTTAAGTTACAGACATGAGGTGAAGGAATGAGGGAGGCAATGTGGTAACACACTGTACCATGAGGAGCGAGATGCTGGCTCTCCCAGACATGGTGTGCACCAAGCAAGAACCCTTCTGTGGCCCCTCATAGGCAAAAACACACACAAACACACAGGATACTTGGGAAGCATATGTAGTGTACATATACAGACCAATCCACAAAATACAAGCAAATAATATGATTGCACTCTCCTGAGGATAGATGCGCGCACGTGCACGCTCTCTGGTTCACTTCCTTCCTTCCTCCCTCCTCCCTCCCTGTGCAGCTCCGCATGTGTCCTGTCATATCTCCTTCAGACCATAATTGTCCCAACTTATGGTGTTTCTTCCTGCAAGCCACAGTTTAGGGGAAGTGAAATCCTTCTAAGTGACTGTCACAATGCATCAGCCTCAGGCGATGGACGCACGCCCGCTTGCTGCTCCCAACCTCCCCCCATCCCTCTTCTTCAGTCCCCTGGCTGCCTTCTTGCATCCCCGCTCACTATCCCTCACTTTAAGTGTTTTTTCTTACTGAGATGCTACATTGGCGTTTTCACTTTGTTGCTCTCTGTCACTCTGTCTGTTTCCTTCTTTTCTTTTTGTGCAGTCACCCTCCCGACACACTTCAGATCCTCCTCCCTTTCTCTATTTCCCTGTCCCCCGCCCTGCATTTAACTTGAAGGGAGAGCTTTAGTCACAACATCACGCTGCCATTGGCCCTGCCTGTGACCCATCTCTCCGCACCATCCTTGTTCCCCTGGATTACATCAACCGAGGTACTTCCCATTATATTTGAAGGGACCGTCTGTCCTTGGCACACTATTGCACACAAAAACATGTGATACAGAGAGGAGCTAAGGGTGACAAAGGTCATGACCCAGGCATGTCACAGTGCAGTGATGCATGTGTCACTTCTGCTCTGCCTCTGACTGTGTTGCTCACACCTCTGTCACCCAGCAGAGAAGACACACACGCACACAAACACACAAGCCTTTTCTCTTGTTGCGCCTCTTTATTCACATAAACAGTGACCGGTCTTTCCTATTAACCAGACATACTTCTCAATCCAGTTTATTATTTTTTGAAGACCACTGTATTAGATATGTGGACTAGGATTCATTCTTATTTGTGTTTTGATATATCGATAAATCTGGTATTTGTTGCTTCAATTCAGCAGTTAACTGTTTGACCTATAAAATCAGAAAAATGACCAACAGTTCAAAACCCAAAGACATTCAGTTTAATTTCATATAAGACTGCAAAACGTCACATTTAAAAAGCTGCTAGGAGCCGCTGCTGTCATTTCAACTTCAAAAATCAATAATCGGCTAAATTGCTGTAATTGTTTATGAGGACAAACAAAATTATTAAATTAAGACAAATAAAAAAAAAAACATGATATTGATGGTGAAGTTGGGAAACTGAATCAAGCAGGCACAAGAAAAGCAAATTGTAGAAAAACTGCAAAGTGCTGTAACCTAGCAAAGAGGTTTGTACTTACTGTGGGGCCACAATGAGGTCTGTGTGTTTGCACCTATGTGTACTGTATGTGAGTTGAGGTGCTGTTCTTAGGTGTTTTTCTGGCACATTATTGAACATTTTATTGGAACTATGGGCAGACCAGTCGCCCATCAACCTTTCATCAACCAGTCTTGCGCAGTGAGGGGATGGATCTGGGGGGGGGGTCTGGCATAGAAAGATACTTGGCAGGGGAGGAGGGGTAGATGGGTGGTCACTCACTCATCACTTGGATACAGTCCGGCTCTTAGTGTGTGTGTGTGTGTGTGTGTGTGTGTGTGTGTGTGTGCATGAAATCACAAGAAGGTCAGTCACTGGTCACCAGATGTTAACTGTTGGGCTGAATCACAGAAAACTAGAAAGAGGGGGACAGTCTCTTTACTTCACTCACTCACTCTCTCTCTCTCATGCACTCACACTCAATACAACAAACCATGAGAGTGATGGGTGATAATGGAGCAGACACTAACAAATCTGCACCTCTTGGCTAGGGACTCGGCCTCAGAAAGCAGACAGTCTGTCCCACTCGTAAGCCCAAGTATAACACAGCACTCCACACTCAGCAGACAGAAGGACCAGTGACCCTTACTGTACACCGCTCAGTTTCCAGAGGCACTCATTTGTTGTCAAATGACATTTACACCGGTGGAATTCACTGCGGTTAGCCTGTAGATGTATAAGCCATTGCCTCACTCCACAGGAGTGGGGTGAGTTTTAAATACAGCGAGCTGCTCAGAACCTTGTCACTGTGTGTGGCCTTACAATGTGCAGGCTACTGCTGCTCTGGATATTAACTCTTCTGTATGTCTGGCTATTAAATACCAATCCCCAACCACACACATACCACTTCCCCTTTAAGTCTCAAACTCAGGGACACAACAGTTTTGGCTGGCGAGCATTGTGTGGGCCACAAGAAGGAGAGAAAAACCAACTGTTCTTTTTAGGTGAGACCTTCCAGCTGGAGACGAGAATTGAGGAAAAAGCCAGGACAACCGAGGGAGCAAAGTTGGAGTGTGTCTGAGTGTCTGAGCAGCAAAAGAGTGTGTGAATATCTTTCACACAGAGAGGAGACGAGAATGTGGAAACAAAGCAGAAAAGGAGGAAGAATCAGCGTTTGAACAAGAAGAGAGAAGCAACAAGAAAGGTGTAAAAGAAAGGGTGTGTGTGTGTGTGTTTGGGGGAGGGGGAGTTAAGAGAGTAAAATTGTAAAATACAAAAAAACAGGAAAGAAAATAGAAGGACCAGCAACTGGACTGATCCTGCTAATTCAGCACTTTAACAAATCAATGCCACTTGAGGAGAACAATCCACACCCTGAGCTCAGCTAGACGCATCAGTGCAACTGTAGGCGTGTTTGGGTGTGTGTGTGTGTGTGTGTGTGTGCGCCTGAAGGGTTGATGATGTTGGTGTGAGGTCGTCCGCAATAGTCCACATTAAGGTCCAGTAATGTGTTAATTTATAACTCTATCACCCCAGACGCCTGCATTATCCATCTGTGTCACACGCTAGGCCTACTATATCTATCATCCGGAGGGGGAAATGGCCAGTCCAGAGAGATTAAGCCACCGGTCGCACAATTTCTTCTTTTTTTCCCTTCTTTCTTTTCCCTTTAGCCTTATCTATTGCATCCCTCCACACCCCCTTCTTCTGGTCCTCAGTTCCCCAGGTCAGGGTGATCAATTAGGGCTTGACAGACTTCTCAGCCCTGTCTGACCACTGGAGCTCAAGAGGCCCTGCCGATGTCCATGTCTACCCAAAGACAGAGCACTTACACTTGGTTTTAACACCCTACCCCTCCCCTGGCCCCAGAGGCTTGTACGGTGGCTGTTTGAATATCAGTGATCAGAGCCTGAATTACACTTCACCATAACCTTTGTGAACTCAAAACTTGTTATCACTTATGGGAGATTGAAAAAACAGATTGTAATAATAAATTTGTGTGTGGCTGTGTGTGAGAAGAGAACATAAAAATTGGCCCCATTTGAAAAGACCCTTGGCGCATATAAGTCATTGACACATGACCCAGTCCGTCATAACACTACTGGAGCTGTAATTTTACAGGTTTCCACGACCGGTGGAAACCTGCCTTTTCTGGGCAATAATGTTGATATTTCCATAAAATATTATGTAGTGAGAAAGTATACTTTTCCCCCTTTGACGCAATGTATTACGTTTGTCACAACACGCAAACAACATACTGTATTTCTTTAGTAAACATAACAAAGTGTGTGTGTGTGTGTGTGTGTGTGTGTGTACACGCGTGCGTGCATGTAAGTGTTTGTCAGTGTTGTGCAGGTGGTTCACATTCTCTTTGTCAGTAGCAGCAGGCACTAATAACACACAGGGGTAAATGATCAATACTCACCCTCTCTATTCAATTTCACAACATCACTGCTATCACCGGACACACACAGACTCTGGCACACATGTAAATGCACTGAGACTAATGTAAAACAAAGAGCCTTTCACTAACAAATGTAGCCAGAGGGCTGGCTAAAACAGGAGAATTGGCTTTGTTGTGAATGCAAGCAAAACATTAATATTTATTTTCTTAGAAATGCTCCCCTCTGCCTTGGGAGGGAGGTAGTGAACATGAGAGGGAGGCAAACGGAGGCTTTTTTGTTGTGGGGGGTGGTGGGGTGATAGGAAAGACAAGCTGGCAATTACACCTTTAAAGAGTGCAACAGTCATCACGACAGAAGAAAGGGAATCTGGCCATTAAGACTAAGTGGATGTCTATTAGATCATGGAGGTAAGGAGGTGGGCATTTACCATCAGTCCAACTCAGAGACAACCTTGTCTGCCCCTGGATCATGCCAAAGGCTGCGAGTGTAGTACAAAGCCATTGTGTTGACATCATTTAAAGTTTCTCATAAAGTTAAAATACCTTTTCTTTATGAAATACACAGCTGGCTAAACTTTAGGAAGTTTGCCCGCTCTCTATTTAAAACTATTTATTCTGAGAATGTTTTCCAGGGACATCACCTCTGCGAAATGAAGGCAATTAAAAGACTATCAAAGTCACCACCCAGTCCTATGAGATCAAACCAACCCTCTGCCCTCTTTCTACTTCTCTGTCCCCTTCACCCCCACCCTCCTTCCCTAGTGTAAAGCCCCCCATTCTTATCACTGTGGTACAGTTAATCCTCCTCCTCTCCTCCTCCTTCCATCGCGGAGTCCCTCAGGGGGTACGCGAAAGGCTAAAAGGAGGGAGCACATTTGCCACTTGCCTGCGACACATAATACGGAGCAGGCAATCAACTTTGGCTTGACATGTATTTGCTCATCTCTGGGACACCCCCCCCCCACACACACACACACACGCACGCACACACACACACACACACACACACACAACAACGACTGCTGGGAAATTGAGGGGTGAGGG
>VUQS01037159.1:45497-60479 GCA_015108495.1 Heterochromis multidens
GGGGGGGCATGGTCTTGGTCATCTCCCCAGCTAGAATGTGCCAAAGCGGGACTTCATTCACTTAAGTTCCACCTGGCCTTGATTTCCTGTGAACAAGGCTAGAGCACACTGGGAGAGCACAGGTCTAATTTGGTACATAAGGAGACAGGATGATGGGCCATTTGGCCACCATGGAACCAGACTCCATGTTAGCAGGGAGAGGAACACAGCTCCTCAGTTCTTAGTTTGAAGAGCTGCAACAAAATTATACAACACTTGTATCAGCTCTGTCAAGTTATCTCCGCAAGAGTCCTTTCATAGACATGAAATGGCAAAAAATGGTCATAAAGGGTCAGTTTGTGCTAATTACAAAAACCCCAGACAAACACGTAACACACAGACACATAACACAACATTTAGATCAATTATAAATTATGTCTATTTCAGCTAATTTTCTGCCTCCAACAAAGCCTTGGGGTCAAAGAGCCACGCACAAGGTGTCTTTTGGCATCAGTGACGTAGTGCACTGGATAATCTCTCACTCAAACTCATAACATAAGCGCACTTGTAAAGAATCCATTTGTGGTGCATTTAGGTAGGATCTAGGTAGCCCTAACCCTGCACTCTTTGTGCCTAAACCTAACCAAGTTGGGGCTTTTTGGTGCCTAAATCTAACCAGTGAGGGAAAACTAAACAAATCAAGAAACTGACAAACTCTTGATTTCTCATGTGGGAGTATTTGATCAACAGGGATGAGAACACGTTGACCAGGCACAATGGAGGTGAATGCAATTTTATTCATGCTGCTAAAAGCATAAAGCATGAAAAAAAATTTTCATTTACAATCATCCGAATAAAGGAATCCCAATAAAAACTATTATTATTTCTGTGGGAAAAAACAAAAGAGAACATTGCTCCTGGAAAGATGAACTGCCACCGAATTTTAAAAAAATGATTTAAAATGCAAAAATGAAACTGCTATTACCTTATGATTCAATTCCTTGTGCCTGGTCCCAAAAAACTCTTTGCATTATAATACCAATACAAGTAGGGAATTTGTATTTGTTTTAATGTGTTTTTAAAGAAATTGTGTTGAAAAAAGGTAACATTATATGACCTTGTTGGCAGGTTTTTAATCAGTTAAACAGAAAAAAAAGCTGCTTTAAGCTGTACCAGTAGAATAAAGCAGCTTCAAGCACGTGTCACACTTGTTTTCCCATCATTATGACCACTAGTGGACATTGAAGACAATCCGGTGTAGTTAGCCTAACAATAAATGCAATGGCATGGTGATACTTAAGCAACTGTAAACAGTGTTTGTGGGCTCGTAAATGTACTCACAGTTTGGATGTATCTGTATCGCTGTGTGTATACATACGTGTGCCCATGTATGTGTTTATCTGTGGGTACACTCATTGTAAAGCCTGCTAATTGCAGTTGAGACTCCTTTAATTAACACAAAGAGAGGTCTCTGGGGTATGTATGGGCACTGTGAGTGTGTCACGAGTTTATATCTAGCTAACCTGTGGGACACAACAGCCTAATCAGAGCCTTTTAAGTTCTGCCATGCTTACACTGGAGGATTAACTGAAGACACACTTTAGTCGTGGAAAATGAGACAACCGAGGATCGCACTGGTCTGGCCGACAAAACAAGCAAAGAATTAAAAAAAATAAAAACCCACATATGCCTGGAAACACTGAACACTTTGAACTAAGTACACAATGATGCTGACAATAAGAGGTGTGTATTTTAAGGTTGTAATGACTTTATTTAGCTTGAATCTTGCTCAACTGTAAACAAAATGGTTGCCCAGCTGTTGTTGTTTGCAGATTAATGGTTTGTGTATGGCAAAGGGCGCCACAAGAGACATGACACAGGATATGCCTCAATCTTTCTCTCTTCCCTTTGTCCACCCACCTCCATTTTCATTTGCTCACTCGCTTCTCTTTCCTTTTTAAAAATAACTTACGCTCTTTTTATTATTCCTGCCAATTTGGACAGGAGCCGTGGTCAAAGACAGATTACACTAAGTCGCATATCAAACCTAATCAATCTTCAGCCCCTGGAAGGCATCACTCTCCCAATGAATAATTACAGCAATCCAGTTATGAGCTGCCAGTGCCAAAATGTTGCCACCACCATCTTTTAGGATGCTGGAACCCCTGGCTGATTAGCCAATGAACTTTGAGGACGGACGTTTGTGAGTGTGTGTGTGTGTGCGTGTGTGTGTGTGTGGTCCCTGCAAAGAGAAACTCAGAGGCAACAAAAGATTAAATCCTCAGTCATCACAAGTACTACTGGTTTTTTTTGTCCTTTGAGAGTTAATAAAGTCATTTGAACTACATTAAATCCGAGTGGTACCTGGGGTATGCGGAGGTGGGAGAGCTGATATGTGGGAAAGAATGAGAGTAATCATGTGTGTGTTGATCCAGGATTTAGGTTGGCAGGGTTGCTGTAGTCAAACTAAGGCCAAAGTCAATTTGGCTTCCATACATCCTTACTATAGCTTGCAGTAGAGGAAATGTGGTACACCACCCTCTGTTGCTAACTAACATACACACACACCCAAACACACACAGACAGCGAGATGAAGATGATTAAAAGGAGAGAAAGGTGATGTTTTATGAAGAGGGAAAAAGAGATAAAAGAAGGTAGAGAGTGAGAACTGTGTGTGTGTGTGTGTGTGTGTGCGTGTGTGTGTGCGCGTGTGTGTGGGTGGGAGTGTGTGTGTGTGTGTGTGTGTGTGTGTGTGTGTGTGATGAATGAACGAATCATTGTGTTGGTGGGTGCGCTGCTATCAGCAGGAAGAAGATGCTCCAGTCACACACTGTCAGTCATCCAGCCCTGATATGTGATGTATGAAAGGGTGTGTGCACCAGACAACATGAGGATCTTTCATCAAGAGGCATGTTGAGTAGAAAATATTGAGAGATAATTGACAAGAAACTGCTTTTCTTCCTCATGAGAGAGGGGAGCCACTGCACTGTACATGAGTGGAAGCAGTGGAGACGGTATGGAGGGAAAAAAGGGGGAGAAGAGTGAGTGTGTAACTGCAGAGCAGCTGTATTGAGCGGAGGAGGGTGTCATTTAGAAAGTGGCTGGCTCAGCAATGGCCATTAGTAGCACAGTGACACAGTGGACTGTCAAGCAAACAGACAGGAGGAAGAACCTGCACTGATGTGGGCAAACAGGCAGATTGAGGAGAAGGGATAACGAATGGTTATGTTATAATGATTTATCAGTAAATCATTATTAATTTAATCTAATAATGGTTACTAAACTGTGAAAATATGAAAAATATAAAATTCTTAGAAAATATTGGTTGTTTTTTATATCTTAATTGTTAGAAATTTATTGCTTTGTGTGTGTGTCTATTCAAAACTGATCAATCTTTGAAACCCTAAAATGAACAGTTAAAGGGAGACAACACAAGTGATTAACAAACAGCTTAACTTCCCCCAGTCAAACACGTACATTAAGACAATTATTTTTGTCTTGCAAGTTTTTTGAAAGCTTATATTTTAATATGTAACTATGCACCAATTTGCAATTTCCAGAACAGAGAGCAGTGGGTAAAGGCATGTTCAAAATTCTCAATTCATTTTATTAGAACATTAGAATCAAAGATTTTAAAGAGGGGACTTTTTTTAAGAATAATATATAAGAAAATGTCATTAACAGCTACAAAAAAGTACTTTTTTTTTTGCTATATTTTTAGGCATAAACTGTCTTAAATATCAGTGTTTGAGTGTCATATGAATAAATATGACTGTAAACACCTTCAGAATATAGACAGGAATAAAACTAGAATGTTTGGTAGTTGTAAGTGACACTGAAGTGGAGATTTGTGTCTCAGTGTATTTGTAGAAAACAAAATATGATAAAGTAACAGACTTACACAGTTAATTACTTACAAATACACACTTATTTTTATATTTCAAGCTGATTATGTAAATAAGCAATTTACTTATTATCTAATTAAATATACACTTATTTGCATAAATATTTAATATACAAATGTGTATTGTGGATGTTTTCTTTCCATTATGAAAGACAACATGTTATTGACTCAAAATAGCCCAGTGCTTTTATCTTACCTTAAGATAAGTTAAAAAAGCAGGACATAAGCTTACTGATTTTAAAGTGCTGATATGTGTATCTTCTTATGATTCCATAAAAAGTGCACTTCAGTTTTGGAAATGCAGTCCACAAACTGAGAGTCACATGGACTGTTCTTAGCAAAAGTGCCACAGAACCAGAGACATCATCTTTGTTATTCCATTCATTTTTCTTCCACCTGAAAATCTGGCACCTCCAACAATGCAAACCCACTGACAGTTCAGTAGTACTATACTACATATGCAGTAGTACTCCACAAGATCATTGTATAATCACTGGAGTTCCTTTGTAAATGAGACGATGTTATAGATCTCTCCAAACTGTATCAGCACTAAAATGCATTACAGGAGGATACTGATATTTACATGATTTTAGGTAATCTGATATTTTAAGTCAGGGAAGCCTCTTATAACACTGAAGTGAAACACTAGATACTTAATACAGGAATGATACAGCCATTCTGAAAACCACAAACTACCCAGCGCCACGCCGCAAATAACTATGATTTTGAGCAAGAAGGAGTGGAAGAGTGTAAAGAAACAAAGAGAGAGAGAGAGGGGGAGACATAACTAAAAATTACTTAGCCCATGAAATTCCTTAGACAGCAGAACTAGCAGTGAAGGCTAAACACTCCAGAGTCTGGGTGTTGGCAGACACAAAACACCGCCACAGGATGTGAGAGAGCTATTGCAACCAATCAAAACTCTTAGTTCAACTTCAAGGACCAAACATACCATATCAAAGTAAGGGAGAAAATGCTGGTGATCTGATAAGATAAGCCGTATTTTCTGAGCTTCCCGTGATTATTAATTGCATCTACAATGGTGTCACTGATTTGTGACTCTCAACCTCACACGTTGACGTTCTCTTTTTCTTTGTTTAATTTTTGTCAAAACAATGCCACTTAATAACTTTTAGGTGAAAAACTACAATCGAGCTTTATTTATTTGCCTGAAAGACAATCTGAGCTTCCACTTCACTTTCCCACCAGTCTGTCCAGCTGCCCACTGCCAGAAAGCATTTTGCTGGGGACAGTGTGGTCCTATTGGAGCGACAGGAATTCACAAACAGAGGGGGCAAACCAAGGTTACTGAAACGAAGGGCCCAGGCACGCTCCCAAACGAGGCAGGCGGCGGTGCAGCCAGCACAATCTGGGGTCCTTCTGCTGACTAGCCACACTAGGACTCATGGGAAGGGAATGTAAGGCTCCTTTACAGGCCAAGTTTGAAGGAGTGTGGAGTGAGAGACTAACTGTTTGAAGAGGATGGGGTTAGCATATGAGAATGTTGCGTGTGTGTGTGTGTGTCTGAGTGTGTATGAGTGTATAAAAACCTTGACAAGTAAACTCTGGCTGCCATCACTCGTCACTTCTTTGTGTTGGAAAAGACCGCCTTGCCACACCCGTGCTATTCCGGTGCAGGCCAAGTCTTCTCCCATTCCAATGAAGAGACATTAAGGGAAGAGTAATCACTTTGGACGTGAGCTGCCAATTTAGTCTGAACTTATTTATCTCATTTAGAGTCAGTTTGGAGGGATATACACATGGCAAATACCGACTCTCAGTTCCCACAGACATAGGAATTGAGACTGCTGGCAGGGCTGACAATATTCCTTCATTGAGCTTTGCATTACTGTAACAAGAGAGGGGGTGACAACAACTTGCCAAACCCTGACAACTGCAATCCTGTCACTGCTTGCTGCCAGTTTATCTGTGGGGGGTTTTTTTCAGTGGATGCTTTACCACTAATTCAATTTCTTCTGGTTTTTCAAGCATTAAATTCTGAATTAGGATCTTATGAAAAACCAGTTTACCTCTGCAAAAAGTCATATGTACACATACTCTCACACTCACGCAGGTAGATGTAAAGGACAACAGCCACAATAGCAGCTCGCTCCACCCAAACCACTTGAAGCAGCGACCTCCCAAAAAAACTTACATCCTACATGGCTCTGGCTGTGCATACTAACTAGCAACTGGAGCTGGCCTATCTTTTCAGAGAGCATGCACGCATATAAGCGCACACATACACATTAGGTTTGCTCTAATTAGTGCTGGTATTTTCAGGGCTTGTTTGCACAAATTGGTAATGTGTGATTTGAATTAAAATATGGTTGTGGGGAGAGTGGTGGGAGGACTTGTTCCCAATAAAAAAAAAAAATGTAAAAAAACAGAAAGGGGTTTCACCTTGCCCTTTTGTTGGGGCTCATATGAAAGTAATTTAATCCAGCGAGAGAAAAGAGGAAAGAGAAAGAGGTACAGAAAGAGAGAGGTAGCAAAAAAGACAGAGAATGAGAGACAGAAAGAAAAAAGGGGGAGGGAGATACATTCCGTTTGGGCCATAGTGAGAGGCACTGTGGGTGTCTGAGGGCTCTCACTGCCAGTAATTGCTTCCATATAGGACTCTTCCATGGTCACACACACATACACGCATATACACACATATACACAGTTAGCAATGTAAAAGCAGATGTGGTAGATGTTAGAATCTACTAGTATAAAAAGGGGGAAAAAATCATTTACAATACATAAATACATGCACTAAAAGTTTTAGTTTATTTAACCATTGAACTCAGTTTTCATGGAGTTCATCATTAAGCACAATACAGTGCATAGGAGTGCATACTAGCAGGTTACCTGTTTGAGAGCATCAAAATAGCCCCCAAAAAGAGGAGCACAAAGCGGAGTATTCTGTTAATCCAGCTCAAAGCTGGACAAAGGATGGGAGACCATGAATGAGTTGTAACTATAAGTAAGTTTAATCTACAGAGCTAAAAAGGAAATAGGGTGGAACAGTGGTGTGGTGGTTAGTGCAGTTGACTCATAGCAAGAGGTTGCTAGGTTCGAATCCACCAGCTGGCTGGGGCCTTTCTGTGTGCCTGCGTTGGTTCTCTCTGGGTACTCCGGCTTCCAAAGAAATACACATTAGGCTGGTGATTCTAAATTGGCTGTAGGTGCGATTATAAATGACTGCAGCAGACCGGTGAACTATCTGAGATGTGACCTGCCTTTCGACCCATGACAGCTGTTTAGGCTCCAGACCCCCGCGAACCTGAATTGGATAAGTAGATGGAGAATTTGGATGAAAAAAGGAAATAAATTTAAGCACAAATAAAGGAGAGTGAGGGAATGGCTGATTGCCACAACTTTTTAGAGTCACATGAGCCTGACTTTGCCCACCAAACGCCTACCGGGACAGGCCTACCCAGAGAGTCGTCACAGTATTGTCAACTGAATGTTATTAATACTAGAATTTTGCTTCTGCAAATATGCAGGTAAACCTATTGTCAAAAAACTATGCAGAGAGAGGTGTTTGAGGTAATTGCAGGTCACAATGAACTAGCACAACACACACACCAAACTTTGCTTAAAAAGAATGTGACTTGCATGCAGCACTGATAAATAACCAGTGATTTTTCTCAGACTGTTGACATTATTTCCAGTTTTCCCAGTCTCACCTACCTGCTAGCACAGCTCTCTCTGGACATTTAGGCACCTTAGGCAAAATTAAGATTCAGTGCTGCACAAATTGGCCAAAAAACAGAAAAAAAAACTTGAGACTTTTAAACGTAAAATAAAAATGTCCCTACACCTGTAATGGAGGCCAATAGTCAATCTGAGGACTGTTTAATAAAGGATTTAACTGTAAAACTGTGTGCCAGTTCACATGTCTGAGTTATAGAAAGGTATAGATTGTGATTTACCTGCAAGCTCAAGAAAGACTGCTATGAACAGCAGTAAGCAACACTGTTAATGTTTTTCACTCTTTCTGTCTGTGAGTTTTTATCAGTTTAAAAGCTATGTTTTCTTTTTCTCACTGTGTGTCTGAGGCTAAAATTTGAAAAAGATATCAGATTTTGGGAAGAGAAAGCCTATTTAACAAATATAATTTGAGATTTGTTTGGGTAGCCTGCATTGTAGGCTTGTGATCAAGCATTGGTTACATGGATCACTCATTAGAGCAGGAAGCGTTTATTTCATTATGTTGTCAAGAGTTCAGTTAATTATATTGTAACTAAAATACTTTTAGGTTTCCTTTGATAATGTTGTTACTGTAACCATGGTTCAAAAATCTTTTCTAGCACCCTGCTGGCGTCCATGTGGGACGTTAACATGAAACATTCCATAGTCAGTTATTAATATAAGAGCAACACCATTAGGCAAATTATTAGCATTAATTTAATGTGTGACTTAGTAATGAGTGACTTAGTAATGAGTGGCTCCAACACTGTTTAGATGACTTATTTTTAACAGGCCTGTGCATTTTAAAAGTGGTGCTTTTCAAGAAATTGTAAGTAATATGTGTCCATAAGTATTAAAGAGATTCTCAGGCATATTAAACTTATATTTAAATTCACTTTTCATTTCCATCCATCTGTTTTCTTCTGCTTATCCAATTTGGGGTGGTGAGGTGAGGTGAGAGGGGGAGTGCAGCCTGGACAGGTCACCAGTCTGTTGCAGGGCTAACACAGAGAGAGAGGCAACCATTCACGCTGACATTCACACCTACGGCCAATTTAGAATCACCAGTTAACCCAACATGCATGTCTTTGGACTGTGGGGGAAAGCTGGAGTAGCTGGGGGGAGCACGGACATGGGGAGAACATGCAAGCTCCAAGCAGGGGTGCCCCAGCCCTGCTGGTAGATTTGACACCAGGACCTTCTTTCTGTGAGGCAATAGTGCTACCCACCGCACCACTTTTAATTTCATACGGTTTACTGAGATAAAATAAAACAGTAGCTCAGTCCTACATTTTCTTATTCTGTCTCCTCTTGCATCACTTAGTATATTTCAGTGCATGAACAGCAAAGGCACTGGTTTGATGTATGTCCGGGCCTTTCACCATGCAGTGAGTATTATTTAAACTCTTTCTTAGTGACACATACACACCCCGGGACACGCACACTCATGATTAATAGAAGTGGGTCTGAAAGGGGAAACAATAGTCATCCTTTGCTCTGCTGCCAAAAGACAACATACAGCATTAGGCATATAACTACATGTGGTTGTGGCTGCTGTCATGCGCTACATAACATAAATCAACTTTCATCATTTAAATACAAACAAAGAACAGAGTAAGCCGGACAGAAAGGAAAACTGAGAAAAGAGGGGAAAAAAGGTAATAATTGAATAGCATAGTTTAGATGGAAGGAGCAGGTTAGAAGGGAGGGAGATATTTTGAATCTGAGTAGTTTAAAGAGGAAATCAGCTCTGCCATTTAAACCAGTTACAGCCACTTTACCAGGTGTAAAAGTCCCTAGCTGCTCGGAGCATTTAACCTGCACAGAAAAGGAGTCAACTACATAAAAATGAATCTTAACTTTACTGGGTTCTGCTGGAGTTTAAATAGCAGATGGACCACATTTGAATGTGTGTGTGTGTGTGTGTGTGTGTGTGTGTGTGTGTGTGTGCCTTTGAGGTTCAAAGCGTTAATGTGACTAAGACCACTTGAGAACGTTAACATGGCAAGTTGAACAGATGTGTTCAGCCACTAAACTGAATGTAAGCCACAGAATGTGCCCACACGCATACACAGAAACGCATACACAGAAACACACACATAAACACGGACACACTCACCCATACATCCATCGTCCCCACCTGAGCAGTAACTTTAAATGATCGTGAGCCTGTATGACCAAATTGGCTGAGCTCACAAATCAAAGGCACGTGGGGTTACTTGAAGATTTCCAGTCAAGTGGAATGTGTGTATGCAGTACAGGTGTGTGTGTGAGTGTGTGCATGTGCATGTAAATTGCAAAATAACAGGCAGAAGGACTTGACTGCCCTCTTCTGACTTGATCTGATCTTTTTGGATACGCGGAAGTGACCAAATTATTCGAGTGTGAACATTAACTGTTGCACAAGATTTGATATTTGATCCAAAGTAACTTCATGTCTATCATCTCTCTGCCACAAAACACACTGTAGACTCCAGCATCATCAAAGAGGGCCCACAGGGAACACTGCTGCAGATTGTTGAGCGTTGTGTGGGTATATTTGTGTGCCCCATAAGTAGAGGCTGTTGTTGTATCAGTTTCCACTGTAGATAAGGGAAAGTACTGCAGTGGTACTGGTAATGATGCTGGGACCACTGAGACAAGGAAAGCAAGGGAGGTGTCATTGCTGCTTCTGGCTGATCGCATTCGTATCACACACTTTTACCAAGCAACTTCCCCACATACACACAAAAAAGCAGTGCGTACTGACAAAAGTGACTCCCATCCCCATTTTTTTATTTTGCATTCTTTCAACTGGTCCTCTTCTCTCACACTTTTTTATTTTACCTTCACTGCAGATGATCCCCATTCTGATATAAGCATATGCTAAAAAATGCTTTGATTAATAAGATAAGATAAGCTTTATTGTCATTGTAAGCACAAGAATACAACAAAATTGGAAGCACTGCTGTATTTGTTGCATACAAACCAACATAAACAGTCTACTATTGTAGACTGTTATACTATTAGAATAAAAGAACAATAAAAAGAATATATCCTATTCTATCATAAATAAAAACATAAATAAATCGGTAAGAATCCTAATGATAGCAGCTTTAACAATGACATAGGTAGGCAGTGGAATAGATGGATATAATACAGGTCTTTCAGACTGTTGCACTTTGCACTTTAGGTAGATAATTTCATAGATAATCTGAAAAAATGGTGAAGATTATCAAAATAGTGCCCATAAAAGCCTGGCCACTGTGAAACAATGGGAATAATAGATCAGATTTAGATTTACTATGAGCTAGGTCCTTTAAAAAATGGCTTCAGGACTTTTCTAAATGTAATTTGCCTTAATACTGTTCCTCCTCTTTATTTGAGAAGTCATCGCTATGAATTCAGCTAATTAAATTACTGTTTATATGATTTGCAAAGTTTTAAATACTACAATGCACTACTGTGCTTCTGGGGAGTCTGAGAAAATAACCTCAATGTTGTCGTCAGGGTCACTTAGGCTTAAGACTCGACTAAATAAATGTTGCACTATGGGACTTGTGCAATGCACTATTTTAGAACTTTGATCCTACTAAAGACTAATACCACATCTCACCCTTACTGCTTTAATTTTGAGCATTTTCCCTTTTTAATCTGTTTCCTGGGCATCCCCCAGCCTCACTGCAGTGGAACACTAAATCTCTGGAGTGCCCTTTAAGATTGGTCTTATTTTCCACTAGCTGTCTGGGCTATTTCCTATTTGGAAAATTAAGGCATAAAATATAGATATAAGAGTTAATTCATATGGCAATAAAGTGAAAATCTGCATCTTTGTTCTCATATTGTACTTTAGCACATAGTGTGGCTGATCAAATGGAAAGACACAGTCAGACAGTCTGCTGTCCGAAGAAGGTGGATTTCATCACAGAAACAGAGCTAAAAACAAAAGGCACTTACACCAAGCTTAATCTCCATGTCTGAAACCAATACTCTGGCTAAATACAACAGATCCCTTAGATTCTGACGAGTGCCCCTTCCCGCACACATCACCTACTGAGGCCTGTGAGTCTTTAGACCAAGATGCCTGATTCTTTTGAGGTTTTTTTTGATTATGTGGAAAAAATTAACAGCTAAGGACTGCCTGTTGAGAGAAAATCTTAAGCCCACACTGACTTAATGGACACAAATCTTTCCTTTTCTCTGCTAATAAAACATAGAGCAGGCATCAGATGTCTGTTCTTTTCTTCTGATAGCTGTTATTTAGGTGCCCTAGTTGGCTGGACTTCAATGTCTGGCAGTCACAAGCACCTCTAAGGAAATAACATGAAAATTCAGGTTCAGAAACCACACAAATGTAAAACACGACTTTATTTGAGCTGTGTAGTGTAAAAACACAATTAAGAAAGACTGCATTAGAAACGTTTGAGTCTACAGCCAAAAGATAAGCATTTGAACAGCGCTATAAACACAAAAACATGCATAATTTTTCTTAGAATGAGAGTAACACAGAAGATGTGGCCCTGCAACAGCAAACTCCCCTGTCCTATGCTTAACCCTAAACCGCTGGTGTTTCCGTGTGTAGTGTTAGAGAGGCTTGTGGTACAAACGGGGAGTGATCCAGCAGGAACAAGGCCTGAAAGGACATCAGAACACACTTAATCTAAACAGCATTTCCTACCTTGGGCTGTTGCTGCACAAAGCAAGCCAAAACCACACAGTGTCTATACACACAGTCAGGAGCTGTGTGTGTGTGCGTGTGTATACTGTGAGGCTGTGAAGATGTTGGGGTCAATCTCAATCAAGGAGAGAACGGCAAGAAAACAAGCACATGCTCAGCTAAACAAATGGGGCTGCGGAGGGGCAGAGGGGTTCATGGAGGAGAGGCAGAACCCAAACAAACTATAAGATTTATATAGATGAAGATTAGTGCAGCGTGGTGAGGTAAAGAGGAGGCCTTTAATGTGTGCGACAAACTCACATATGCATAAAAAATGAAAGATTTTTTCCCCTCAGGACATGAGCTGCAGAGTCCTTGCTAGAGGCTGCCAACAAAGGCTAAACAGCAGGATTAGCTGAGCACAACACTGACGCTTTGGCCTGTGTCTGCATAAGGGAGAGGGAAGGGGCTATAAACTGTTTACAGGGGAATGCAGGGTTACTGCTTTGTGTGCGTGTCTCTACATGCGTGTGTGCTGATGTGTGGATGTGTGTTTAGAATGCAATAATGTGGCTTTTGCGATGGGTCAACTCCTCTCTGATTGAGACATGATCAACAAAAACACAGTGCCATGTGTCCATATGCACACGCACAAAAGAGCACACGCTCTGTACAGATGGGGAGCAGGACGTCAATTCTGAAGTGCGCAACAGTGCACGCAACAACACTTGAGCTCAAGAGAGTGTGAGTACTGCTTCATCAATTCAGTTTTTCTTTCTTTCTTTCTTCAGCTTTAAAAAGTGAAACTGAGGTTTACTGTCTGTAATAATATTACCCATCACATAATATGATAATAATACATAATATATATTTTGTTGGTATATATTTTTTTTTTTCAATTTAAATCTGTTAAGTCTAATAAAATCCTAAGAATCAAAATATGTTAGCAGCCATGCTTTTCCACAAATCACTCTATTTTTATACTAAATTGCAACCTGTCTTCAGGTTTCCTCTGTGGCAAATTTATTCATAACCAATCCAACACAAAGTACTGAGGAAAGTAAGGAATATGGTACAGTGGCAAAGGTCTTAAAACAAGGCTCATAGGAGACTGATACCATGAAATAGTGTGTCAATTGTCCTTAAGTAGTAATTTTGCAGGTTATTGCAATGCAATTTTTTGATATTGGCATGTTGTTACACAACACATACAGTACTATGCACAAGTCTTGAGTCACTATTGATTTCTTTATATTTTTCTAAGAAAATGGAAAATTGATGCAGTGATTTACTGAAAAATGTGCAAACATACATGGAAATAGAGTATATAAGGCAAAAACAGAACCTGTACAGTTCCAATGACCTTGAAAGTCAATATTTGGTATGACCACCTTTATTCTTCAACGCAGCCTGAACTCTCTTAGGCAGCTTTCTAGTAGTTTGCTCCAGTAGTCTTCAGGAATAGTTCTCCAGGCTTCTTGAAGGACATTCAAAGCTCTTCTTTGGATGTTGGATGCGTTTTGTTTTGTTGTCTGTCAAGATGATCCCACACTGGTTCAATAACATTGAGGTCTGGGAAGGCCAATCAAGGACTGATAATTTCGACAAGATCTCCAACACCACTGGCTGAAATGCAGCCCCAAACCATGACAGAGCCTCCACCATGTTTTATAGTTGGCTGTAGACACTCACTGTTGTACCTCTCTCCTGACCTCCTCTGTACATACTGATGATGACTTGAACCAAAAATTTTCAAATTTGGATTCATCACTCCATAAGACCTGTTGCCACTGATTTTCAGTCCAGTTCTTGTGTGATTTGACATACCTCAGCCTTTTCTCCCTGTTTCCTTTCCTTAAGAATGGCTTCTTGACAGCCACCCTTCCACTGAGACCATTTCTGATGAGGCTTCAGTGAACAGTAGATGGATCAGCTGATACAGATACATCTTTTAGGTCCTGTGTCAGTTTCTTGCTGGATTTATTCCTATTTCTTAAGGACATGACTTTAATCCCTTGGGGGTTGCGTCAGGAAGAGTATCCGGCATAAAAATCTGCCAAATCAAATATGCAGAGCTATCAGCTATGACCCCTTGTGAATAAGGGAGCAGTCAAAAATAGCTTCTTCTTAAGGACTTGACTTTCATATACCGTTCATCTGCTGTAGATGTATTTTTTAGGCCTGCCACTTCTTTTCTTTGTCTTCCATTCGTCCACTTTCCTCAGACTTTTTAAAGACACACTGCACACCATGCCGAGATATGTCAAGTTTTCAGCTAACAGCTCTTTGGGAATCACCTTGTTGGTTCAAAAATACTATTTTGCCTTTGTTACCTTTGGCATTTTTTGTAGATTCAACTAAAGAAAAGGGAATAAATGATGTGTTTTTGAGACAGCCTGCTAGTAACAAAGTGCCTAAAGATAGATTTTAAAACTGGTTCTTTGCTAAGTTGTCTGTTATGTGTAGATACGACACTGGTCCATCCCTTGAGTTAGGTGCCTTTTTATATGCTTGAATAACTCATAGGTCAGTGTTAAGTGGATTAACAAACAAACAAAAAAAAACATTCCTCTGAAAATGGTCAGGTACAAGGACTGGACTGAAAATGAGTGAAAAAGCAGCATGTCCAAAGAACAACTTTGAAAGACCTTCAGAAAGCTTAGAGAACTATTGTTCAAGACCACTTAAAAAAAAAATTATAAGAAAGTCTGGCTCCTTGGAAGCAAAATATAAAGAAATGAGGGGTAGCTCAAGAATTCTGCATAGTCCAATATGTGGTCTGATG
>VUQS01037170.1:0-13333 GCA_015108495.1 Heterochromis multidens
TATGAATTCTAACAGTTGTCAAATGGGGCTGTCAGCTGTGTACCAACCTGACTTCTGCACAACACAACTGATGGTCCCAACTCCATTAAGAAGGCACGAAATTCCACAAATGAACCCTGACAAGGCACACCTGTGCAGTGACAACCATTTCAGGTGACTACAGAGTGAAGCTCATCGAGAGAAGGCCAAGAGTGTGCAAAGCAGTGATCAAAGCAAAGGGTGGCTATTTTGATATAGATATAAAACATGTTTTGGGTTATTTCACACTTTTTTGTTTACTACATAATTCCATATGTGTTCATTCATAGTTTTGATGCCTTCAGTGAGAATCTACAATGTAAATAGTCATGAAAATAAAGAAAAAACATTGAATGGGAAGGTGTGTCCAAACCTTTGATTAGTAGTGTACATGTGTTGATGTTGGACACCCAATAGTCTCACTCTGATCCATGCAGAAAGACAGATAAATAAAAAGACCAACTTCCCCTTAGCAGTTCTGTTATTGAGAAGTAGTCAAGTGTCTTTCTGATTTGCAGTAACCTGCCAATGATCACAGCATCCCTGGGGGAAATACAGCAGCACAGCAGGTGACAGTCATTTAAAATGTTGGCTTGGATCTGAATCCCCACATCAAAGACGAAGACACAGGACTAATCTCTATTCAGTCTTGCTTGTGGCATTCACTGAGCAGTTATAGAAGGATCACATGGGCCCTGCATACTCACTTAATCTGTTTTACAAGCCAAAATTATAGTTAAAAAACATTCAAAACAACAGTCTGCTGCATGGGCATTTTGCCCATAATGTAAAAATATCATGGAGTTTTGTCCTATATAAAGAATATGTGGCAACAATACCATTATCGAGTGCTTATGTTCTCCTCAACGAGGGACACAGGAAGCCCAGCAATTTGTGACAAGGTCCTGTGGTAAGCCACAGAAAATAAAACAGTAAATCACATCATAACTAAAAACAGACTGCATCAGGGATTTTTGCGGGCCACACTAGTTGGGGGAATTAGTGCTGCTATGGACCTGGATACAGAATTTGTAGGAGCAACATGAACACTGAAAGCTACATGGGAATGTCTGGCATTTGAAAATCGATTACAACAAACAATTCAGATGATATGAAATACTACACTATTAAAAGTTTTTAGCATTAATATCAAAATGTAGGGAGATGACCTGTAGCAAGGAGCTTGGGGCTGGATCCATGGACTGTATATAAAAGATGGCCATGGTGATGTCACCTGTTGGTTTGTCACCTCCTGTACAGTTGTTATGAATGGAAAAATTAGATGAAAAAGACCAAAACTATCTGTACCAGTCTGTAAACATCCTTCTTAATGTTGTTAAGCTGGGAATTTTAATGAGGTAATGACTTGCCTTCAGAGCCAGCCTCGTGACCTTTTACAGGAACTGCAGTTTTTTGCACTTCTCCACTGGCATCATTTTTCAGCATTGGAGCTTGCCACCTGACTGGATCAGGCTGCTGCAGTAAGGACTCAGTGGTTTGTGAAGCAGGGGTGCTACTTTGCCAGATCAAACAGATTACAACAAGCAGAGGGTGAAAAAATGAATCAAACCAAGTTTTCTTTGTCAAATGTCTGGTCATTTTTTGGTTGGCTGTGGCACAGTTATAGCCCTGTCAGTCCCAAACTACCGCCACCTATATAACTTATTCATGTAATATCATCTACAATCAAAAATAGAATTTTTAAATACATTTAATGTAAAGTATATTTATAATGTGGGTAACTTTTGATTGATTTGAATACAAAGTTCTGAGAGGGCAGCAAGGATATGTGGTGTCTGACATTTTAGTACATCACATTGACATTTACTTACATGATTCCTCTTCAGAGCAGCCTGTTGACAAGTAAACACACCTGCAAGCACCAATGGAAGGAAAATTGTGACTGTACTTAACTTTCTAACCTTAGTATGGACTAAAATAGCATAATACATGGAATAGTAATTATGGTTGGAATCACCAGGGGAGAGATGACTGAGTAGCTAAAGCCAAAAGTCTAAGACCCTGGACATCTGCTTTGAAAGACAAAAGAAAAAATTAAAACTTTTCTTTCCAGTCCATATGGCCAATTAGAAGAGAAATCCTTAGTGAATTTGGCCTTAATTATTTCTCTACCTCTCACAATGAATGGAATCATTTTACCGTAAAGGACTTCTAATCAAGGAAAAAATGCCATATTACAACTACTCTTGGATGTTGTGCAGAAAAGTTTTCAAGTGCAGATGTGCTTACGTGCACCTTGCTATAGGCAGGTTTAAGGAAAAAAAAACAACACAAATCCACTTATTGTGAAAGCATCTGTGGGAATGTATTATGACTGAATAAACTCACTGTCAAATCATCCCCTTTGGGTAGTTTACAAAGCAGCCTCTTGATGTGAATAAATGATTCTGGTTACCACGATTGAAATCTGTAGAAGAGAAAGGCCTGCAGCGAGCATGCATTTAGTTATTCCTCTATATAACAAGCCAGTGACTTGCTGTAGCTCCTCCGGGACTGTAACGTATCAAACACTTCCAAAAAGTACACACAGGTATGCCTACTCACAGGTTTATGAAGCCATAAGCCTGATATTCATAGATTACAAGCATTCTTTCTTATCCACCCTAGCTCTTATGAATTTCATTTTGCTATGGTCTTTATTAGCTTATCAGCACTTATTTAGTGTGAAATGCAAAAGCGCCCAGAGAGCTGAGTTTTATGTTACCAACTGTGCAAACTGAAAGTCTCATACATTTGCCAATTGTTTTGAAGAATCAGAGTTAGAACTAAAATGACTTTTAAATTTATTGCTTTTCAAATCCCTTCTCTGAGAAATCTCAACAAGAACTACCTTCCTTCAACCCCTGTCATTTATTATATGCAGAAAACTGCTCCCCGCCCAATCCTGTTATTAGACAGTAATGAAGATTTTTTCTTTAATTAAATGTAATTTGATTTTTACTACCACTGCCAGCTGTTTGCCTCTTTCTGTTTAGCCTTTCAGTGTCTTCATGAGATTTCTATCCAAGTCTGTTCTATTCTTTCACAAGTCCTGCTAGTGCCCTTGAATGAGAGCTGCTTGTATGAATGAGCCATGTCATTTAGGAGATAAAGAGTGAAAGGAGAGACATTTAACCTCCCGCTCCTCTCGTCTTTTTGCAATCTAACCTCACGCGCTGTAGGTCTCAACTTGCTCAGTCTGAAATGTAATGCTCTGTGCATAGCAATGGCCCCGTCTTCAGATGCTTTTGGCCTATGCAATCCTTCTCAGTCATTCTTCATTACACAAGAGATGGAGAGGCTCATCCTATCCCATATTGCTCTGACTCCTTTACCAGCACCGGTATTTAGATGGTCTCATCTCTCTCGCTTTCTCTCTGGCTTTCATCATGAAAAGGTGTTTCAGCTTGGAACACACATCTAAGCTCTTTTATTTTCTTTCTGTGGTAATCAGCTAAAAGAAGAGAGAAGAGGAACCAGTGTGTGCAAGTGTGTGCTTGCATGGGGTCAAACCATGGCAAGATGCTTATTCAAGGGATATGGTGCTATTCAATGTTTCCCTTTTTCTCAACAAATCACAGGAAAAGAACAATAATGTGTTCATCTCTTAAAACTCTCTGTTTTCCCTGCCTATTTACAGCTGCTAGACTGTGTATGTGTGACTGACTCAAATTAAACTACCGTGTCCATATTCATAGTAATGCACTAGCACATCACCCACTGTAATTGCACGGTTCATTTATGTGTTTTGGAGTACAGTGGTCTATATCAAAGACTATATCAGAGGTCTATATCAAAGACTATATCAGAGGTCTATATCAAAGACTATGGTTATATGAATATTTAGGTCATTAGCTATGCTATCAATGCTTCTTGGTAAAATAAAAAAAAAAAGACTTTGCATATATCCACGCTTCACATTCATTGTCTTTTTGGCCAGCCGTGCTGTTCAGTCTGGTAGCACTGCATTTCGAATGGGGGAGAGTGTCAAGTCACCCACTCCCCATTTGCATAAAGTTGAAGTCTAGGCCACATTATGCTAAACAGGGACATCCAGTGCGATGGAACACCCCTGAAAACTTGTGAAAAACTTGCAGTTGTTGATCTAAACTAAAGATGGATTCAGCAACAGCACGCCTTATTTCTTCCCTCAAATGTTTTTCTGGAATACAGTTTGCTGGAGATACAAGAAAATATGAAAGTGAGTCACCATGTTGGTTTTGATTTGAAATCAAGGAGCAGACAGTCCACACGAAGTTTGTCCAATCAGGTGCAGCTCAGTGTAGAAGAGGGAGAGAACCTGTCAGTCATTTATCATCACTTTCTAATGGCTTGTCCATCAAGTGTCCAATACTGGGAAGTGGATGATACCTTGTATTAAAAAAAAAAAAAAAACGATGGCTATACAGACTGTATATAAAAGATGGACATAACCACCATGAATTCTCTTATGTTTTTTGGTCTCTGCATTTTGAAGGTTCAGTGTTAGCATTTTGGTCATGTTGACATTTTAGGGCCAAAGTTTCTATATTTATGCCAAAGGGTGAAGTACTAAGTTATAAGCTAGCAAACTTGGTTAACAAGCTGCATACATAAACTGTATGGGTGCAATGAACTGGCACACTTATCTGCTAATGAGTGCTAACAGTTAAATGAAATACTGGAATAACACTCACCAAAAACTGAAGCACATACTTCCAAACTTTTTGGATGGGTTCCACCACACAACAAGCAACACAATTTGTCAAATAATTCCATTACAAATGTTCCAAAAACATGGTCACGAGCTTCAGGTCAGTGACTGGCATCTGATACAGTGGCCATCAAAGTAACTAAACCCATAACTTTAAGGCCAAGATTATACTATGTTATGGACACAAACAGCTGAGGACCTGATGGCCGAGTAGTCATTCCTATTATGCTTCTTTGAAGTCTGCTTGAAGTCTGTGCCTGGGGCACCTGCATAGTTGGTGCACTGTAATGTAAATTCTCCACAGACGAGTCCATGTGGTCACCAAAAACAGGCAGGCACGCAAATATCTGCACAGACCCTCGCGCACACCGTCTGATGACAAAATTCTCGTACCTGAGCGGACTTGCAGATGTGGACAGTATAATTCCTGCTTAAGTCTTAACACAATCAGCAGTTAAAAATTGATTAAAAAAATCTCTATATAGTTATTATGTAGGGGAAAAACAGCTATAGAGATCAAAACAATATTTTTTTGTATCAGACTGTAAACACATATTTTTATGGTGTAAAGTCTGTCTTTTTAACATGGTAGTCTATGGAGATTGATTTGGTAGACTTTTGTGCTAGATGCCCTTCCTGACACAATCCCCAAGGGATTTCTGGGAGGAGACACAAATCCTTGGAGGGTTGCGTCGGGAAGGGGGTCCAGTGTAAAAATCTTCAAAATCAATTCAATATAATATTATTTATATAGCACCAAATCACAACAACAGTTGCCCCAAGGCTCTTTATATTGTAAGGTCAAGACTCTAGAATAATAGAGAGAAAACCCCAACAATCAGATGACCCCTATGAGCAAGCACTTGGTGACAGTGGGAAGGAAAAACTTCCTTTTAACAGGAAGAAACCTCTGGCAAAACCAGGCCCAGGGAAGGGCAGGCATCTGCCATGACCTGTTAGGTGTGAATCAAACATGCAGAGATACCAGCTGTGTGACCCCTTGTGAATAAGGGAGCAGCCAAAAGTAGATTTAGTCTATGAAGATTGATACACTTTCGGAGCCAGCCTCAAGTGGCCATTTGCGGAATTGCAGGTTTTTTTGTTTTTTTCTTCATTTCCATGTTAGCTTCCATTTTTCAGCCTGGGAGGTTTTCTCCTCCCATCTAAGTGTGTCTCAAAAACCTTCAAAGGAGCAGCAGCTCTACTCTAAGCTCTGTAACATCAGTATACTTATTTGCTTAGAAAGGCAATCAGAATTAGAATCAGCTTTATTGACCAAGTATGTGTACAAATACAAGGAATTGGGTTCCAGCAATGTTAACATGATAAGCTTTGCAGGCAACATATAGCATGTTCAGTATCTTAGTTTAGTGTCTTAGCATGTTAACATTTGCTAATAAGAAATAAGTCCATGGGAATGTCTAAATATTTGGTCATACAATTTGAGCAAGCTGAATTTTGCCCTCATTATGGCATTAGATAACAAGTTCACAAGGGATCACCCAAGTAAATAGGATTTATCAACTGACAATCAAAAATACATTAAATACACTAAATTTCATTCCAATGCATTTGATACCTAATGGGATATTTCAGTACATTTGACCGACCTATATTTTCACCCAAAGAATAATGCTGCTAGAATGACAAAAAAGAAATAAAAAAGCTAATATTTACAATAAGAAAACAAGAACAATAATATTAGCCTCATCATTGAACCATAGTTATTCATCATATACTGCACAAACCTATTTCGAAAAGAGCTGGGATGGTGTGTAAAATATAAATAAAACAGAACACAATAATTTGCAGATCATCTGTCTTGCCTCTTTTTTTTTATGAGAAAGGGTTGTAAAACATTAACATTAATTTTACTAAGCAGATGGTGTTTTCTTTGAAAGACGCTTTTTTTCTTGTACAAAAATTTAAAACTGCTCCAACATGCTGATACTTTTGTTGAGCAGGAGTCAAAAATGTTACAGACAATCCATGACCACCCATGCTGATATGAAAACAGACATATTTTAATACTGTTTCAAACACCAAAGTGTTCTGCTGCACTTTAGTTTCTATGAATATGGCAACTCCATACAGAACATAGTTATACAACTTTTAATAGAAAAGCACCATTGAATGAAGTGATTCCATGTGAAAAGCAGAAGTGGGTGTTTTGCTTTGATTTGAGACAGCTGTCTTAGGACGTTTTCTGAGATTGTTTTACTTCTGTTTTTCAGACCTAAATTGTCACCTGAGGTGGAATTAGATGAATTCAAGTGTAATCGGTGATTCAATTTTCAGCATAATCTTCTCACAAGCCTTTGAACAAAATGTGAAAATAAAATGCTGGTGACAACCCCTCATACATTTATGCAATAGATCAAATATTAGGGTATTACAACAAGTTGACACATGTGCCGCAACCTCCCTGAAGTCACAACATAATATTCATCTCTTACAGCTATAAATGGATCTGCAAAGTGTCTGTTATTGTTTGATAAGTCCCACCATGAAGAGATTTAGGTGTGCTGTCTGACACTGACGTTGGATTAGGGTTGAACTTGCGCTGGAGTGACTAAATTGCACATCACTTTTTAGCCTGAAACAGTTGAAAAGCTGAAAAAACAAACAAACAAGAAAAAACAACTTCATGCTCCAGAGCTTTTCACTCAAAATTAACCGCACCTTTTCACATGACCGTCCTCCATCCGTATGCATTTTCAAAGTGTGACAGCTGGATTGCAGTTGTTTTAGCTTGCTCAGTTGGATGACTGCTATTTGGAACAGCTTTTTTTTTTTTTTTGTTATTCTGGTGCTGGCAGTCAGTGCTGCCTGGTTTGATAAATAACCCTTAAGCACTTTCCACCCACTGCCCCAATCCAAGAATATGTGCATTTCTGCAGTCCCTTGCTTGCATTTGATAAGACAGTAAGTGGTGAATATTCCTTCCAGTGACGAAGACCATCAGCCCTCTGCTGCTGGTTTTGGGATCAGATACAAAGAGGCCAGTGGGAGTTCAGTGGCAGATGGTTTTAAACAAGAACTGGGTGGTAAGCTTTGATTGACAGCCCCTCAGTGCCACCCTCCCCTACACCTTCTAGTTCTCAGTGATGGCTTAATGGTGTCAACAGGAGAGATAGGGTCCTGACTCTTTTATCTGGACAAAATCTTAGACCCATCACCTTCTCTGTTTGCAGTAATTGCAGGAGCAGTGTGGACTCTGTGGGGGGAAAAAGGCAAAGTAAAAGCCAAATCAAAAGGCTCAGCTTCAATCCACTTGACCGAGTGGGTCAACGGAAATAAATGACTTTCCTTTGACCGCCTGTATATCCATCTCTTCAGTGTCACCACTGTCAAGGACACTGGGGCCTGTCTCTGCTGCACTCCTGCTCTAATAAAATGAAAACAGACTGGCTGTTAAGAAAAATGCAGTTGGTCTTTTGTGTCTGTCGGCTCTCTTATCAATGAGAAACAATCTATAGCACCCTGCACCCTCATCACCTCCAGCTGTTGATTATACCAGAGAATAATGCATGAGAGAATGTGCCAGATGTGTGAACATACACACACACACACACACACACGCACATGCAGACAAAAAAAAAAGTGGGATTCCTCTACATTTAGGATCTGTGTCGACACATCTGGTACTTTCAAGTTCGAGGATCCTTTAGTGTGAACATGTGTGTCCACAGACAGCGTGGATCCACTCCACTCCCCACCTGAGAAATAGAGGGAAGGAGGTGGTATTGGCACGGGCAGACGTGGCAAGTGGCAAAGCAGATGGCTCTCTGCTTACAATCGTTTCCTCTCCCATAATGCTTCAGGAGCGCAGCGCACAGACCACATACCACACACTGTCTCCCCATGGGAAGAAAGTAGCTACAGGGTGCTCATTTTTAAGGAACGAACGAGCCCGAACACTGTGCAGAAGGCCTAATTGTTTACCAGATACCCAATTCCACTTGTATTTTTTTGAAGCATTAAAAAGCACACATCAGAAAAAAGCAACATTTGCATGTAGTGTTGATGCAGCAGATGATACCTTTCCTTCCTGTTAAGCCTCCTACCTCGTTAGCCACCTTGCAGCCGGTGCCAATGAACTGGACGACAAATCCAATTGGAGCTTTTCATGATGTTCCCCTTCTTCCTGGCTCCCACAGTACTCTATTCTTTTCATTGGCTGCCCAGGCACCAGATGGAGCCCGTCGTCTCTGCTCCACCCCGGGGCTCTTTCTCTCCTTTTGCGTAGGTAGAGTGAGACCTGTTTACACTGCTGCAGCCAATACACACACAGGGATACTTTACCTCTTTGTTTTCATATCTTTTAAATGCTCTCTTGGTCATATAGTGATCTGTTATAATTGTTCTGAAATCATGGGAATGTTATTATGGCCGCTTACTTTAATAAAGCCACATTTTTTTAAAATATTACTTCAGCAATTTTATGACACTCTTCTTGAATGCAGCAAATACCTCCCCTCTTGTTTGTGTTCATCATAATGCCTCAAAAACTTCCATCCAAGGTTACCTGGAGTTTGATGGCAGAAAAGCTGCAAAACAGAACAATGTTCATTAAAATTGACAGAAAGCTGTGCATTTGCTTTGTGCTCCATACAGCAACAACACCACAAATAGCAGATGGTGGTCATCTGGTTTGGAAATGTGAAATCATCTGCTGCCCTACTTCTGCTGGATGCTACAGAATATCAGAGAATCTACACATTTCTTGATACATACCCACATGTTTGTTGCATTTAAAATTAAGTAGCTTAAAACAACATACAAGATATAGAAACTACATGGATGTCAGATATGAATAAGCAAAGGAAGGTATACTGCAGAAACCGACGTATAAAAAGAACCTGCACAGTGCAATCTGGATCTTTGCAGATGCTCATCTGGCAGTCTGGCACTCCCTCTGACTGTCTGTAGATGGCAGAGAAGAACACATGTCTGACTTTTAGCCATTACCACACAGCTGATAACTGAACATAGCTGATTCAATCTCATTCAAAATGCTGAAAATTATAATAAAATGAAAAAATTTCTTCAATCTAAGCAGGTGCTATCTGAAAAAAGATAAACCCCACGAGGATTTTCCACCCTCACTTAAGGCTGCCATCATTCAGTGTAATAGGTAAAAGCCAAAGTACTACTGAGGACAGCAACCTGCCATCCATCACTATTTTACCAACACTTGTATGATTACACAAGCTGTCATTGACTAACATAAATCAAGAACTAAACCCTCGAGGTTATAGAATAAATCAGCAAACATTAGCAAGGCCTCTCCATTTTTCAGATAATGAAGACAGGTTTATAATCATCTCACATTCAACCCAATATAAAACCCCATGGTAAATAAACCATCGTTTTTCATGCACTCACTAACTTACCTCATGATGCGTCTGAGCTCTAAATAATCGTTCCATGCGTGCACATCGATATATTTCACCACAGACAGGTCAAAAGGCATTATCCATGCCTTCTGCTGCAGCCAAGAAGAGTAGCTACTGCAGGTGTTTGTCTGTGTGAGTGGGTGTGCACGGCGCATCTGTGTAGGTGCAAGCCTACATGTGTCTGTGTGTGAAATATAACAGCTTTGACTGGCACAGCACTGCAGCGATGTAATTGGCTTTTGGAGAGAGGTAAACAGGACTGCAGCCACGTGGAGGGCAGCTGAAGATTGACCTTCAGAAAAGCAAACGAAAAGAACGGACCGGTGGCTGCCTTGGGCACAGTGTTGCTCTAGCCATCATCTGACTGCAGCTTTGACACGGTTCCTGTTATTCTGATTTTTTTTTTCTATCGGTGCGAAGGCATAGAGGGGTTATGATAATCAGATCCAGCCTTCAATATCCCCATTACTCATACAGAGCACCTTGTAAGGAGGACACCTTCCTCGAGGATGACTGAGCTCCTCATGTGATCAGGGTCATCCATGTTTCTCCCTCTGATAAGGCTGGGCAGTGGCAGTGTCTCTTGGCTGTGGCGGTGCACTCTGGCGCTGGAAGTGTGATTACTACATATCTGCAGAGGTGAAAGCAAGACACCCACTGAGAGCTTCTAAAAGGTGTCGAAGGGAGGGTGATGGTGTTGTACGAGCTTTCAGCCAGGGATTTTTGCCTTCCTAACCAAGGGGAGAGACCTCACTCTCTGTGGCTGCTGGCACACGAATGATGACAGGTTATTTGTTGAACTAATTACTCAGTGCATATTATAACGTGGCTTTATGTGCATCTGTGTTATAAATCAAAATGCTTGGCTTAGCAAACTCTGGAATATTTAAACAGATATGGAGCTGGATTATCAGTTTTACCCCCACCCTTGTTCTCTCTCACACACGGTCCTCACTCTATCGCCATCTGCTTGTATATACAGTATTAATGGGAACCAATAATGGCCCTATGCTTCGTTTACAGTGGCAGTTTATGATGGATGGTAGAGAGTTTAATTGGGAATAACGAGGCTGTTACTAGGACATCATTCGCTTACCAGGTGGATGAAATGGGCACACACTCCAAGTACACCCCCTAATGCAGTGGTTATCATACGAAAGATGAAAGCACAGGATAAAGTGGTGCTACTGAAAAGATGACGTTATCATAGTTATAAAATGTTGCCATCTGCATCACCCCTTTTCTTTCCTGTCCTGGACATAAATTTTTGATAAATA
This sequence comes from Heterochromis multidens, assembly GCA_015108495.1. Lineage (NCBI taxonomy): Eukaryota > Metazoa > Chordata > Actinopteri > Cichliformes > Cichlidae > Heterochromis > Heterochromis multidens. The sequence continues at coordinate 11,388 of VUQS01037170.1, forward strand.
CAAAGAGCAGTGGAGTAGGCTTGATTAGCTTCAGCTAAGATGGCTGGTCCTGTGCACTGATGACTTTGTTCCACTCAATCTTAATTAGCAAGTGGAGAAGCTTCCGCAGGTTTGATGAGGTCAAAGTCATTCATTTTCCAGCTCAGCGGGGACCTTTCTCACGTCTCCCTTTTGTATTGACACTCGGGGATAATCATATCGGTGACCTCTCTCTCGCTCAACTACGCCTCTGCCTCTTGCCGAGCAACACAGCGGATGGTCTCGCCTGAGCTGCGAGGGAATCAACGCCCTCCTCTGCTTCTGCTGAAGAGAGACATAGAGAATCAATCCACTTCAAGGCTTCTACTGAAAGAAAAGGGAGTGTTAGAGTGAGGGTGTGTTGCCTAATACCACTGCTGACAGATAAAGGTGTTGGTTACAGCAACAATTAACTCGCCTCTGCTTTCGTTACCAGCACAGCAACCACAACATACTGATTTCCAGGGTAATAAATGGCAGCCGGGGCTTACAGAGCACAGGCAGCATTCTAAAGAAAATGTAAGAGCCCAAAACACCGACACCTTTATATTATACAGTAATTAACTTTTTCCTTGTGGCTGAAATTTTCTGATTTCATTGTTCAGAAACACTGGTGAGGGGTGAAGGGATTCAGTGTTAGTTAAAAAGAAATGTGTATTAAGGTATATTAATAGTAGAATACATACATACTAAGCACATAATTGTGTAGCATCTGATTTTCCACAGTGTAACGTTGTCTCAAGGAATGCTGTTTGCAATATTTGACTGTGACTATGCTAGCTAGCTAGTGGGACTGTGCCATATCGTACTGTACATTATCAATACTGGTATAACGTTGTTAGTGTCATCTTGCAATATCAATAACATAGTTATGCAATACCTTTACATTCCCTAGCTTGTACAATGACACAAGCCCAAACATGTCTGAGAGCGAGAGGAGCATTTCAGCCTTGTCCTACAATTTGGTACTTGAAAAGGGAGCTTCTTCAATAACCTCCAACAAAGCACAATACTTGGCAAAATATGTAAGAAGACTGTTTCTGCTAAAGGTGGAAACAACAAACTTGTTTCACGTGAGAGAAAAACACACTGATGGGTATGAAGGCATGCAAGGAGGAAATACAATGATGAAAAACCCTCAACCCCCCCCCAAAAAAGCTTGACCCAAGACAAAACTTCCCAGGTAGAAAATATTTTTCAATTTCAATTTTATTATGTGACAATACTGTGCAGCTCATGAAGGGTTACAAGCTGAAGTGACTTGTTAAACTAAAGTGTTAAGCAGTTATGTTATGCAACCCGAATTCCGGAAAAGCTGGGATGTTCTTTAAATTTGAACAAAATGAAAACCAAAAGACTTCGAAATCACATGATATTTTATATATACAATATTTTATTGATATACAATATTTTATTGATATACAATATTTTATTCACAACAGAACATAGATAACATGACAGATGTTGAAACTGGGAAATTGTACACCTTCATCCACTAAAGAAGCTCATTTCAAATTTGATGCCTGCTACAGGTCCCAAAAACTTTGGCACAGGGGCAACAAATGACTGAAAAAGCAAGAAAGTCCAAAAAGATCCAGCTGGGAGAACATCTAGCAACTAATTAAGTTAATTGATATCAGGTCTGTAACATGATTAGCTATAAAAGGGATGTCATAGAGAGGCAGAGTCTCTCAGAAGTAACGATGGGCAGAGGCTCTCCAATCTGTGAAAGACTTCGTAAAAAGATTGTGGAATACTACAAAAACAATGTTCCTCAATGTCAAATTACAAAGGCTTTGCAACTCTCATCATCTACAGTGCATAACATCATCAAAAGATTCAGAGAAACTGGAGATATCTCTGTGTGTAAGGGACAAGGCCGAAGACCTTTATTGGATGCCCGTGGTCTTTGGACCCTCAGACGACAC
>VUQS01037175.1:0-10517 GCA_015108495.1 Heterochromis multidens
TCATTGACCCATTTGACAGTGGAGTTTACTGGTGTGAGTCCAGAGAGGGTACCATCAGTAACATGGTTAACCTCACAGTCACTGGTAAGCTGAGTGTGTGGAGTTAGTGTTGATGAAGCTGTGTGTAAATGGATGAAATGCTGTAGTTTGTCTCTGTGTTGAGGTGGATCAGTGATCCTGCAGAGTCCTGTCCTCCCTGTGATGAAGGGAGATGACGTCACTCTGCTCTGTAAAACAAAGACCACTCCCTCCAACCTCCCAGCTGCTTTCTATAAAGATGGCTCCCTCATCAGGAACCAGCCTACAGGTCACATGACCATCCAGCATGTTTCCAGGTCTGATGAAGGCCTCTACAAGTGTGACATCAGCGGTCATGGAGAGTCTCCATCCAGCTGGATCACTGTCACAGGTGACACACTCACCTGTCTGTGTTTCTGCAGGTTTCAACATTCAGAATGTGACGATAACTTAATGACTGTGTTTGGTTTATTTTAGAGAAACCCACCACCACACCTCCACCTACATCCACACCTCCACCTACTACCACCACCAAACCTCCACCTACTACCACCTCTCCTCCTGGTTCCACCTCCATCACTCTTTCTCCATCACTCTCTCCTTCTGTTCTCTCTGTGTTGTCATCTTTTGGATCAGTCTGTGTTGTGGTTCTACTGGTGTTACTGGTTCTGCTGGTGAGACGATGTGTTCACAGGAAACCTGAAGGTGAGACTCAGATTTGTTTTGCTAAACTATTTAAACACTTATTAAGATTACTTTGTGACTTTCGACTGGCATTCTTTGCCCATTCAAGTGACTTCAAGCTGTTGAAAATTATAAATGTGCCTTTCCAAACACTTTTGTTCAACTCAAAATTCATTTAGATTCTTTATAAGAAAAAAATAATAATAACCGCTGTGAAATTTCAGCTGAACAAGAAGAAGCTGCAAACAATAATTTGACAGATGACATCATGTGCACTGACATCAAACTATCACATTGTCAGCAACAGCCAATCAAACAAAACAGAGGTAATACTGCATTTTTTCATCAGGTGGTGCAAAATGATTTTATGTGAAAAAAAGGTTAATTTCATAAAGTGAGAATACTTTAGGGAAGTATATAAAATTCTATAATACGAGGAAATTTGTAAATATGTACTGTAAGGACATATTTGGAAAAGAAGTATCAAAACATTTTAAATTCAACATAAATTCATGTCACTTTCTCCATTCATTTAGACAGGAGCTTCAAAATAACTGCCCAGAGGCCTTACATACATGACTCCCAACTGGCTAGACTTGTTTCTACGACTTTGGTCAACTTGGTTTTAGTATTATTGTTTCAGACTGTATTTATATGAAGGATTATGGGGACATTATGGAGCATGTCAGGGATGTTGACAAGTACAAACATTAAACAAAAATGTACTTATTGAATGTTATATTATTTTACCCAGATATCACAATTATTTTCTTTTAAGAGTTTATGTTTATAGTTTTATCAACTGACATTTTTTTATTTGCTTTGTTTCCTTTGTCCAAAATGTAACCATTTGATAATCTGATTGTCTGTCTTTAAAGTCTCACTCTGATCTTACTGAGTGTTGTTCACTGTGTGCTGGACTGTGTGTTTGTGATCTGTGGTTAACAGAAGCTAAGAGCGCTGCAGTCGTTCAGCATCCTGTTTCTGATAGATAGAAAACTCTTCAGCTGCAGGTGTTGCTCACAGGGGTATTAGTTTAAAAACAGAAAGTAACATAGAGAGGTTTTTAAATAAGATTAATATTTGCATTAACCTAATTGGCTTGAATATTTATTATTCTTTTAATTTATGTGACACCAGTATTTTAAGGTTCAGTTTTTCTGTGTCATAGGTACTTCCTGCACTGATGTCCTCTGTGTGTGTTTTATTGTGCAGAGAATCCAGCTGTAGTCTGCTCAGCAGTGAGAACTGAAGATGTCAGTTATGGACGAATCACCATCAAGGACAAATCAAAGATGAGAGGTACAGCTGCTCTTCTTTGTCTCCATCATGTTTCAGTTCAACAGCCAGATACTGTCGCCATGGTTTAAGCTAAATGCTAACATTAGAACGATAAAAGGCTGTTTTAGTAAGTGTGATGTTAGTTATGTTCATCATGTTAATAGGTAATATTTCCCTCTGAGCTTTGAAAATGTTTTTAGTGGCTGCTTTTAAAAAAAAGTAACTCAAATTCTAGAAATTATAATTTGTATAATATTTACAATCTGTTTTATAATAACAATCTAATTAGCTTGTGCACAAGAGATGAATACTTGTTCCCACAAGAAAATAATCTCTTCACATCGATTGATCCATCCATTTTCTACTGCTCATGTGGATCTGGGTCATGGAAGAAAAAGTCTAACCAGAAATGCCAGAGCTCCCTCTCTGTAGCCATCCTCTAGCTCTTCTGGGGGAATGCCAAGACATTCCCAAATCAGCTGAGAAACATAATCTCTCCAGAGTGCCCTGGATCTGTCCTGGTGTCTCAAGGGCACCGACGTACAGTGGAGGTGTGGAGCATGGTCCACTCAGACTCATTGTCCTCAACCTCACTCAGAATGCAGTCAAAGTTTTGCCAGCAGTGGGATTTTAAGACTTCCCAGAAACCCTTACTCCAAGCTCACCCTCACTATACATTTGGGTTCACACTTGTCCAGCACCTCTCCCCAACCTGAGTCAACTGATCTCCAGGTGGGGATCAGTTGATAGGTCACCTACTCCTTTGATCTGATAATACAATTAAAAGTCATTGACCTGCAGTCTAGGGTGCCCTGGTGTCAGCTGCATTTATGAAGACCTTCATGTTCAAACTCAGTGCTTGTTATGGACAAACTGTGATTACCAAAGATCCCCAATAACAGAACACTGCTCACTTTCAGATCATGCAGGGTGCCTCGCCCAGTCATAGCCATGTCAGCATCCCACAGAAGGAGAATAGAATACCCCAATGGTACCTTTTCCAGCACCCCACAGGCCATGTATTCCAAAGTGGTTTTTAGCAACAGTCAGAGCCCTTTTCTCAACCAGAAGGCTGAGGGTTGGGGAAAGGGCTGAAGTTTCATTGCCCTAAAGTTAGTCATTGCAATTGGATCAGGCTCCTGGCATCCTCCTGCAATCACTACCCAGTTTACAAGCACCAGACCCCTGTGGCTTCCCCTACTGGTTTTGGGCCCCTCTATGAATAATCACCTTTTTGTGGTGGACGGGTTTTGATGCTCTTTTGATCCCATGAGCTATGTTGTCCGGAGAAACTTACCCCTGCCCATCCCTCTAGCTCCTTACTCACAGCTCTTATGAAAGAATCAGAATCAGAATACTTTATTAATCCCTGAGGAAATTAAGTGGTCACAGTTGCTCCAAGACAGTAAGAAAGAAAGTAAGTAAGTTATTAACAAGTTAAAATATCAATATTAAATTATACAATATATTAAAATTACAAAATATTACAATAGCTCTAATTTTACAAAATATTACAATAAAGTGTCAGAAGAGAGTGACAGAAGGACAGAAGAGCTGGAGGGGACTAGCTAGGGGGGACTTTAATTGTGTCATCAAAGAATTCCCAACTCAGCATGTCCTGCATTTGTCCTGAGCCTCCTACTTGGACATCCCTGAAGTACCTCACCTAGGATGTATCCAGGAAGCATCCTCAGATCCTTCAGCCACCTCAAATGTAGCCCCTCTGAGCCCATTCTAAAAGACCAAGCTGAGACCATCGCTAAGGGTGAGCACCAACACTTTTCTAAGGAAGCTCATTTTTGCCATTTTTATCCTTGATCTTCTTCTCTGGTCTATTCCTACAGCTCATGGTCATATGTATGTAAACTAACCTATAAATCAACAGCTTTTGTGCTCATCTCTCTCCTTACCACATCATACCACTTATGCTCCCTCCTTCCCTCACTCATGAACAAGACCCCAAAATGCTTGAACTCCTTCACTTGAGGAAGCAACTCTTCCAAACCCAGATAGTGCACTCTACCCTGTTCCAGCTGAGAGTGACGGTGTCAAACTTGAAGGTGCAAATTCTTATCCCAGCTGCTTCATACTTGGCTTTAAAGTGCCTGTGTGAGCTAGAGGTCTTCACTTCATGAAGCCAACAAAACCACAATATCTGCAAAAAGCAGAGATGAGATTCTAAAACCACTGAACCAGACACCATCACCTCCTTGGCTGAAGAAATCATATCCATAAAAAATTTGAACAGAATTGAGGAACAAAGAGCAGCTCTGATGGAGTCCCTCCACTCCTTCATGAGGAAGGGGTCTGATTTATTGTGGACAACACGTACCAATCTCACTACAGTAGTACAGGGAATGGATTTCCCGCCGAAATGGACCAGATACCCCTGACTCCAAAAGCATCTCCCATAAGACAGCCAGAGGGAAGTGATCGAATGCCTTCTACAAGATGAAAACTGCATCGTTCCTCTTGGATCCAAGGTTCAACTAATGGACTGACTGTCCTCTCCAGTACCTTGACATAGACCATACAAATGGAAGCTGAGGTTTTATCCTTGCAGAAAAATCAATTAAAAAAATTTAATTTTCACAGTTTTTCCCCCTAAAACAACGGATCTATGTTTTTTTTTTAATATATATAATATAAAAATATTGTATTTCTTACAATTCAGTCCATGATGATTAGGCAACATTTTCACCAATTCAACCTCTGAGCTCAAAGACCTATTTAGGAAGAAGAAAATATCTGCAGTTTTCTTTGGGCAACATTTAGCCCTAACTAATGGTGTAGACTCACCCACAGGTCCACCTTGCAATGGCCAGATTTCAGGTGTGCTGTAACTTTTGGTAGTGCTATAACTGAGGACCAAGTTCCAAAAAAGTCTAAATTAGGCCCATCTGGTTTTGGTAATATGTGTTTTGTTAGCGGGATGAATTTGTTGTTAATATGAAATGTTTAAAAAGACAGACTGAAGAGACCAAATGTCTTTTAATGTAATGATTCATTTTGTCTTCTCTGAAGTCCTGCATGCAAAACCAAAGCAGCAACTTCCTGTTGTTTACTCCAGTTAATCTGAAGCTGATGAGACCTTTTACTGTAGCGTGTTCTGGTTTGGCTAATAATAGTGTTCATGCCGTGAGAACATGTTTGTTTTGTGCTTTGTGGTGAAGTGCAACAGTTTGCATCAACAGAAGACAGCAGCTTTGTGGCCGTCCGCCTTTTTTTTTTCACACAAACACCCACTGGTCCTTTCTGGCCAAATGTTTCACAGCAGAGGTGTGAAGAGGTGAAAAAAAAAAAAGAAAACCTAAAAGGTAAAGTACTCTTACAGTTGCTGCTGTTGAAGTAATTTATGTGTTTTATTGTGCAGAGAGTGATCCAGCTATAGTCTGCTCAGCAGTGAGAACTGAAGATGTCAGTTATGGACAAATAGCCATCAGACCAAAGAAGTCCAGAGGTACAGCTGATCTTTAACTTTAAGTATGAACAGAGAAAAGCCAGCTGTTGTGTTTTTTTTTTTTCCTGAAAAGTTAAATTATTAATTTAAAGTACATGAATATAAGGTTGATTATAAATTTCCCTTAAAGGTACAGTCAGTAATTTTTTGAGGTTATTTAATTATAAAAAAAATGATATTGTACTCATACATATACATAGAATAGTGTGTAATTATATCTTCCAACAAACTGATGCATTCTCATTAATCCATTTAAAAATACGAATGAGTGCGTGCCGGTTTGTGGAAGCCGCTATGTACCCCCCACCATATTTGAATACAGGGGCCAGGAAGGACAGTTCCCTTCCGACTAATCGTGTTTTGTGTATGTGGCTACAGACCGGCCACATACGTGGGACACCAAAGGTGGAGGAGAAAAGAAGACGTAGGTATTCGCTTGTGTGGAGGGACATTTAAATTTGTGGCTGCAAATTCAGACTCAAGATATGAAGGTTCATACCTATGTTTTATTGTCTGAGAAGGGGTCTCCTTCACCAAATAAGTGAAAACACTGAGGAAAGCAACAACACCACCAGCATCTTAATAAAATGTCATTCTGAAGTCGGGGCTCTAACACACGAAAAATGCGTATAAACATGCTTATTTATTTCCAATATTGTCACAGTTAACTATTGTCAGCAGATCCGACATGTGACCCTCCTGTCTCCAGAAGTCACTAAACATCAGAGTCCAACATTAGATTCACTTCAAAGACAGTGACTCTAATCAAACTCTCATACGATGTTATACGATGAACTGTGTTCGTTCTATTAAATAACCTAAAAAAACTAAAAAATACTGACTGTACTTTTAAACAAATATAAACAAACATATGAATATTTGGGTGCTGTCCTCGTTTTGGGAACACCATTTTGGAATGTACTGTATGGATATTATATATGTTGGTGGTTTCTGTCTTTAAGTCTGACAGCTCAGCCTGTCCAAGAATTATTTTTCATTTTTGACTTTTTAATACCATGTGAAATGAATGTGAATGTGAAATTGAAGGGGACCCCTTCTCTGACGATAAACCATAGGTATGATCCTTCATATCTTGAGTCTGAACGTGCAGCCACGAAATTAAATGTCCCTTTATAATTATAAGTATATGAGAATGGATCAGTTTGTTGGAAGATGTAATTACACACTAATCTATCTATATGTATGAGCACAATATCTTTTTTCTATTAAATAAACTCAAAAAAATTACTGGCTGTACCTTTAAACAAATATATGAATATTTGGGTTCAGTCCTAGTTATGAGAACACCATTTTGGAATGTACTGTATGGATACTACATGTGTTGGTGGTTCCTGTCTTTAAGTCTGACAGCTCAGCCTGTCTGAGAAACCTTTATTTCATTTTTGACTTTTTAATGCCATTTAATGCTGTTGATGAGCTAACTGTTACAGATCTCTGGGTTCCAGGTTTGAGTCTTGTGAATTTCATGGCTGATTCAAGACAGATAAAATGTTAGCAGTATTTGAAGAACTGTGTTTTTTAAAGCTGAGATGATTCTGAGTAAAGTCTAAACTGCGACTGTGTGTGATGCAGAGAGGTGGAGATTCCTGTTGTTTGAACTGTGTGTGTTTGTGTTCAGACTTTAAACCAGAGCCAGACGTCATCTACTCTTCGCTGAAGTAGTCCACCAGTCCAACCACTGACGTCCAGCTGCTGGTCTCTAACTGGTCCCCCCAGCACCTCAGACCAGAGGACATCCACATGTTACAAAGATTTTTATATGTTTCAGCCCTTTTTCATATTGAATTAGACTCAAATGGATTAATACATTTTTGTTTTCACTTGTTATTGTCATGTGGTTTTATGGGTTTCACTGAGGTGTGAGATGGAAAATATGACTTGTTTGGTTGTGGCTAACTGATACACATCTCTCTTCAGTGCTGGAAACAAACACTGAACTGCAACTGCAAACTTAAAGCAGCAGGAGCTTGATTTAGTAGCTGTAAATTACACAGAAAAGCTTCAATTAAGGATGTGTCTGAGACTAAAACACTTCATGTCCTTGGACACTCAGAAACCAACCAGCAGCAGGTGACATGGTGATTTTTTTTTTTTTAATTTTTATTAATTAATTGCTTATTTTAGTTTAGCTTTAAATTTTACCCTCATCATTTTCTAATTATTACAAATTAAAAATTTGGGGTTTGTCTGCTGGTTGGACAAAATAAAAGTATTTCACCATGTTAGCTTGGACTCCAGCTGTGCTTTATCAGAATATTTAAGGATACATGAGAGTAAACTTGGACAATGAGTAAGTTGTTATTCTTTAACAGCTGACCTTACCTTTTATTTAATTTAAAAGATGAATTCAAATATTTTAGCCATTGTTATTCCTCTCAGAAAGACTCATCACAATCAGAACTTCCACGTGCAAACTGGGGGTTAAAAGTTTTTGCTGTCTGAAATTACAACCTCATGAACGTGTGACTCAGACTTGACTTCCATCTTAATCATATCTCGTGAATCAGCACTGAGCCTTGCCAATAAACCACTCAGAGAAGCTTGAAATGGCCATGACTCACATTTCAAGGCTCCCATCTATTGGTTATACTGGGCATTACATCAGGGCAGTTGAGATCCACCAGCTGAACACTGAACCAATTTGGGTTAGAGGTAGTTTGCAATTTAGCCACATGCTGATCAAGAATTTTAGAAACTAGACGATGTGACATTTCAAATCAATTCTGTTATAAGATTTGCACTTGGGTATGACACATAGGTCAAACCCTGAGTTTTCTGCACTATGGAGATGCTTCACTTTTTAATGGGGTATATCGCCATGGTAACTTATGAGTTACCATGCCAATATACCCAGATTAGCAATCACGAGGTATGAAATCACCACCTAGTGACCAGTTCTGCTGGAAGACTCTCAGACCTCTGAGTTTGGATAGTAGGAGGGTCTAAAGTTTTTCAATAGCGTCTGAAGACATTGTGTTTCTCTGAGTGTAAGTAAGAAATATAAATTCTTAGACCCAGCTTGATTTTTTTTAAAGTTGGCTTTTTTGGCTACAGACAATTTCACAACAATTTTATTGTTCTATGAGCATTAATATTTGATCCTAAATGAGCACTATTTCTACTTGTTAAACTTATATCAAAGTTTGAGGCTGTCATCACCCTGAATGCTGCCATGAAGTCACCTAAATAAAGATTTAAGTTCAAATGTGTAAATACTCGTTTCATACCTGAAAAGGGGATACATCAATAAAGATGCTTGGACATGCTGCTTCCCTTTCAATAAGTTCATTGAGAGCGAGGCACTGTGGCCAGAGCGCCCCCTTCTGACTGTTCTATTCAATCACATCCGTCCATTTCTTACAAAAGGTTCAACAAGTAGATTGTGGATTAAACTATGACAGGTAGTATTCTTCAAACTTTCTGAATAAAGTTATGAACCCTTTTAAGTGTTTTAACATCTTTCACGTGACTGATTTTAATGGGACTTTTTACTTTGTATTTATAAATGAACATGAATTCACTTTTGTCCACATGACTATTTCATTGCCTATTCAAGTTTTATTATGATCAATCTCGTGATAAAATCAACACACTCCTCTGCAAAATTAGATGTCTTCCCAACATCACAACTCTTTTGTACCAAGGTTTCTCAAGCTATTAAGTCCTAATTGTTTTAACTGTTTTTCAGGGGTGATAACAATGTAGTGACTGTTTTTGGTATTTAAGTGAATGTGAAGGTGCTGCCTATTCATTATGTCACCAGATCCACTGATCTTCTCACCATAGTCATCACTTTCTGCACTGAACAGTCTCAAATCTGCTGTATGCCTCGTATCCTTGCATGAATAAGGGCAAATAAATTTGGAATGGATTGGCCCACATGGTCCTTAACTTCTGTATACAGTACGGGCCGATACTGATAAAGCATCTGATTTGCATGCACATCCATATCATGTTGGAGTCCCAAGCTGATCATAGGTGAAGATCTTAGGGACTTGTCTTTCTCTCCTTGATAATTTATATTCTTGTTCTCTGTCCCTTTAAGCTGAATGTGGATGTGTAGAGTAGTGTTTCATTCATTGCTTCTCCAACTGATTGTGCATATTCCTCCTGAGAGTCTTCTTCTTGCGGCACATTCTCCTGCTGTATCTCAGACTCATTTGTATTTTAGATAAGCCTTTTTTTAACCAATGGTCCACCATTATTTTCCTGGTCACTGTCCTCTTGTGTGTTTGCATGCTCAATGGCTCTGTCTGCACTGGGTACTTGAGGCAGTACTACTGGCTCATAATAGTACCCCCATTCTTTGTCATCTTCCGCTTCCTGGTTTACATATTCTGTGTCTGTCTCCTTCATCCTCCTTTTCTTTTGCTTGGATATTGCTTTTGTCTGGGTTTCCAGGGGTAAGTAATCACACAGCAGCAAAAGGTTGCAATGCAAGATGCTTGAACTTCCTCTTCCCTGTTCCAGTTTGACTTCATAGACCAGTGCACTGCAACCTGATGGATCACAGCATGAAAGTCTTATTCACAGTGATTACGAAACTTTTCAGTTCCTCCTCCAGTTTTTAGATTTTGAACGAGGACACAATCACGAGGCTACAACATAGAGAGTCCCACTTTCCTATTTTGACCCAGCATGTGGAGATGAGAGTAGGAACTTTTAAACTAGGGGCTATGACTCATAAAGGTAGAGAGCTGGCTGATGTGATGGAGAGAAGTAAGGTAGATGTATTGTGTGTAGGAGACCAGGTGGAAGGGAAGCAAGGTCAGGAGCATTGGAGGTGAATTCAAGCTGTTCGACTAGGGTGTAGATAGGAAGAGAAATGGAGTTGGTGTAGACTTGAAGGAAGAGTATGTGAATAGTGTTGCGTAGGTGAAGAGAGTGTCAAACAGGATCATAAGCTTGAAGCTGGAAATCAAAGTTGTGATGTTTAACATCAGGTGGTGGGTAGGTATGGTGTTAAGGAGAGAAATGCAAAAAGACAGATGGTAATGGAAGGATGGAAATGGCTGTGGTGAACACTTACTTCAAGAAGAGGGAGCAACCTAGG
>VUQS01037178.1:6756-17233 GCA_015108495.1 Heterochromis multidens
TATGTTTTTTATTTTTATTTTGTTTTTTTTTTTTTTTTTTAGTTTTTTTTTTTTTTTTTTTTTTTAATTTTTTGTAATTTTGTTTTTTTTTTTTTTTTTTTTTTTTTTAACCTTTTTTTTTCTCAGAGCTTCAGGGGAAGAGGGAGTGTGAGAGATGCAGAGAACTAGTATGAGATGAGAGATCAAACAGCAGCCTGTGTTTGTTTTATCTTTTTAATGAACAAAGTGCCACACATTTCAGTTCTTCAGAGTTCACTCAAAGGCCTGTATGCCAGCTTGGGAATTCAACCTGCAACCGTTCAGACTCTTGTGAGAGCGACTTGAACTAATGCTCTCCTTAGAGTGGATTGCCCTTGTGCTTGTGTGTGTGTGTGTGTGTGTGTGTGTGTGTGTGTGTGCTTGTGTGTGTGTGTGTGTGTGTGTGTGTGTGTGTGTGTGTGCGTGCGTGCGTGTGTGTGTGTATCCATTTGTGCTGAAGCCCTCGACTTCTTAGCAAAACAGATCAAAGTCAAAGTCAAGTCTGCCTGTCCCCTGCTCACTTTGATAAATGGAGAACTGGCTTGATGGAGGGATGGGGAGGAAGGATGAATAAAAGGGGGAATGAATGTATGACTGGAAGTATAAGAACCTCAGAATCAAGTGACAGATTAACAGTTTGGAACGATGGATGGGTTTCACCTTTCCGTCACCTTCTTTAAAGATGTTCCTGCAAGGTACGCTTTCAGTTACATGTTCTCTTTTTCCCCCCCTCAGGTGTTTTTTCTTCAATGGACATCTTTTTATATGATGCTTCTAGTTGTTCTTTTTCTCTGTTTATCCTCCAATTTTTGTTATTTATGCACATCTGTTTCCTTTGGTTCTTTGAATTTTTTATTTCTTCTCATCACACATTCCCTTTTTCCCTCATTTTCTTTTCTTAATCATACTCCATCTCTTCTGTTAACCTCCTCCTTACCTTCCTCTGTGGTGGCTATTAAGCATATGTGTCTTCCTTCTCTACCAGAGAGTTGAGACGCTGCCTTAATCCCAGGGGGAAGTTTGGCAGCCGAGAACAGCCGAGGGCCAGCCAGCCATAGCCTGGGTCACCAAACTAACCTATTCCCTCCTGCCTCATCTCTGGTCCTGTGGGATAATAGGTGTGAGGAAGAAAAGAGGACAGGGAGGAGAGATAAAAGGGGAGAAAAACAACAGGAGGAGGATAATTCACACATGAGAGGAGATGCAGATACATAGGACACACACTCTAAGGTAATTAGTCATGTTTACAACTCATTATTTCTCTCTCTTTTCCTCTGTTTGTTTTGTGTGCAGCTGTTAGTCATGCTGAACACTTCTAAAGTAGTATCTGTGTGATTTTTTTTAATAAACAAAAAAAGATAGCAAACACACTCCTTCACAACAAAGATACAAATTATAAACTGTGAACAGATGTAGCTTAGTGTGAGATTTTACATATATACTTAAAATAATGAACTGAGTCAGACTGAAACAATTATTCCATTTTTGACTCAATTCAAAGCCACCCTGTTCCTGCAAACAACCAGACCACCAATTTTGCCAGCTAATCAAATGACAAATTAGTAAATTGCCACTTGGATGGCCACTTGAGTTAACCCCCTACAGCTGCCCATGTTAAAATGTCCAATATTATAGCAAAACAAACATATTTACATCCTGTTACAAAAACTGAGGGAAATTCTATTATATGTAGAATGTTTAGCACCCATCACAGATATCCCTGTCTGTGTGATGTACTCAAACAGTCAAAAGTCTCCTTTTGACTTTCAAAAATAAATAAATAATAATAATAAATAAATCTTAGGCATGACACATGTTAAAATGCGTACTTTCCTGCTGAATGAATCAGTTATCAAAGGAAAAAAGAGGTGTCTCTATATTAAAAAAAAAAATAGATAATGGAGGGTTTGAACTTACTGTCAGACTCTGTGGAATAAGATGACTTTAATGACCTTAAATCTTCTTTATGGAAGACTGAAAGCAAAAACTGGATGTTAGAGGGTTTATTTTTTAAGCGTAAACAAGATAAAGCTACTACGACAGGTGCCAGCAGTCACACTGCCTATAATGTTCACTGAGTTAATTTGGGAGTGATTTATTAATGATTAAAGGTGGAACATGTTTGTTTGGCTGCATACCAGAGATTAAAGGATGTTATGTGTATATCAAACAGACAAAGCTTCTCATTTTCTTCTTGTTTCTGCTTTATTAGGGCCATTTCTTTTTGTTTATGAAATTTAGAAATGCAGTTCTTCATGAAGAATGCCTCTCAGGATTTGTTATCTTTCGTACAGGAAGTGAATTTCTGTCTCTATCACTACCTCATCACATTGCATACACTCATATTATTTCTGACTTCCTTTCTAAAAGTCTCTGTCTCTCTGTTGTTCTCGCTCACCGTAGGCATAAGCAGGAAATGGAGTGTGCGAAACTAGATGTGAGGGTAGCCATACTTATTTATTTTAAACGGAAAGCCCACAGCCTGGCTAGAAACTAATGATGGATGACAAAAATGGACAGAGACAGTGAGGTTAGGGACAGACACTGGTCCTCATTCTGTTTTCTGTTTTTCTTTTATTTAATGCCACTGATGAAATTTTCAATCAGACAACCTAAAATTAAATATTTATGTAAAAACTCAGCATCTTAAGTATATTCTGGCAAAACAGCCTTTTAGAGGTGGAGGTTAACTAATTTAACACAATGAAGACACATTTAGTCACAGCAGTCAGAATAATAGACTCCTATTTATTACAATACATGTATTAACATAGCAGGAAATGTGACACTTTCAGTCAGTATATCAAGTATATTTTAATGCATGAAACATTATGTGCTACTTTGGGACAAAATAGATATGTATGTATATTTAGGCTAAATTTTCACTTTATTCATTTACTGTTTATTTGTTTGTTTGTTTGTTTGTTTGAGTTGCATTTGCATTTCATACATACAGCTTCCTCCCCCAGTCCAGAGACATGTGTGGGTTAGATTAATTTATGATTCTAAATTGGCCATATATGTGAATGGTTGTCTGCCTCCCTGTGTTAGCCTGCAAAAGACTGGCAAGCTGTCCAGGGTGTAGTCTGGCTCTGACAGCTGGGGTAGGCTCCTGTTATTCTGAACTGGATGTAATATAGAATTAAAACTCACATAGTAATTTCTCTCTTTTCTTGTCAAAGTTTGGCTTCTCTTCCCAGACATTTCCCATTTCCTCCAACTCTCTTTTTTCTTTTTCTATTTCTTTAGAATACAAATATGAAAGATTATATAGTGAAGGAAGAACTGAATCTTCAAACAGGAGAAAAAAACTTTTGTAAAACATATTGGCTACACTATTGGATTCTTTTGCTTCAAAAATGCATATTTTTGACTTCATTGGGTGAATTTGTTGGTTGGATATGTTCTCATGAGAAGAATGAGGTTTAGCTAAAATGTGTTGGCTATATTCCCCAATGTACTTTTAAAATTTGCTGTTTCAAACTCCACATTTCTGTTTCTCAGACGCCCCATTTTACTTTTAAAACCGATGTATTCAGTCAGACAGCAATCCTGCCTTCCCTTAAGCTAAATGTGCCTCTACCAACATGTCTGACTCTGTGTTACAGCTCCAGCCTCTGATGTGTACTCCCTTTTTTTCTCCTCTCATATTTCCCCTTCCTGTTCCTGCTAGGTGTCTCCTATCTCTTTTCTTTGTCTCTCAGTCCCATTTGCTCTACCTCATTTCTTATTGAGCACCTGGGTTCAAGATTACAAGGTTTCATTTTCTTTCTTTCTTTCTTTCTTTCTTTCTTTCTCACTGCGTTCAGTGAGAAGTTCACTGCTTGGTGTTTACTTCACTGTTGCTTTTTGTTGAAAATCTCTTTGTCTGTTTCTGCCCCTTTGTGTAATCCTTTGCCTTTCTCTATCTGCAGTAGTAAAAATAGATTCTCAATAGATTCTGAATTCCTAACAGAAAGTGTGTTTAGTGGATGATTTTTCTTTGATGAAAATATGTTCTCTTGTGGAGATTTAAGGATAATGTTGGTGTTTCAGGGATTTCATTTTTTTACTGTACTCCAATTAAAGCTACGACTTACTTTGCATACTGCATAATGTTGTGTTTATTAGTGTGATTTGTATTCCGGTGTGCACTGAAGATCCCCAAACTAGTTAAAAAGACATTTCTGCAGTACCAATGTGTGAAACATAGGCCTGAACTTGGTATATAATACTCGTGTTTGTATCTGTATCGATGTCCAGAAGCCAGCATTCAGAACTTCATCATCACATGTGCAAGTCCTCCTAAAAATATGAGAGAAGAAAACAGAAACTGAAGGGTATAAAATAAGAAAAATAATAGTTCAAAATGTGCTTCTCCACACAGGATTTCTCCTCACGTTTTCTGATATCAAACTTTACAAAACTGCAAAAGCAAAAAACTCTAACGTTAGCTGGAAGTTACCTCTCTGCCTGTTTTTACCTGACTGTATGGTTCTTTTTTTTATTTACTATTCTCTGTCCATGTGAGGTGCAGGAACAGTTTGGAGTTCAAAATGAACTATATTTTTTTATTCTTTTCAAAGCGCACAAAATGGGATTTTAAATCTTTTAGAAGCTCTTCAAACTTGATCATACATATCAGTGGAGATCTCATTTTACCTGATTTTATTGACCTACTTATTTCATATCCTACTTCATATAATTCATATACTTTCTTACTGTCCTGGAGCAACTGTAACCACATAATTTCCTCAGGGATTAATAAAGTATTCTGATTCTGATTCTGATTCATATGACTGGTTTATTTCCCACTACTCTCATCACCCAAAGGGTTTAGGGGTAAGGAGAAATCAGTTTGTTTTACTACAAAATTTAGTGAAAAGAAAATGCTTCATTGTTCTCCTGCTTCTTTTATCTGGAAATGTACAACCCATCCCTGGTCCAGATTATAAATGTTTGAGTACTCCTTGTGATTTTAAAAATAGATCTGGCCTTGGTATTATTCATCTAAATGTCAGAAGTCTTCTTGCTAAATTGGATTTGGTGAAAATTCAGGGGAAATCATCAGATGCTGATATTCTTGTTTGAAGCTTGGCTTAGAAAACCAATTACAAACAGTTCAATGTTTTTCATTGTGACCATCCCAGTAAAGGTGATGTTGGAATTTACAGGAAAAAAAACAAATTCCATGCTACTATCCAGACAATCCATATGATAGTAAAGATTTTTTTTTTTCCCTCACGAAGTCAGCTTAGCAATTGTTCAACCTCCTTAATTAAAAAGGTTCTACTTTTCTACCACTAAACACCTTAATGATCCCAAGAAATTTTCAAAAGTAAGAAATTCTTCTTGCAGGGATGTAACCACAACTGAGATGCCAGCTCTTGTTTTAAAACTGAAAAATGCAACATTCTCAACTGCTTTAATAAACATTTTGTTTCTCCAAGGTCTTTATTTAAATCTTTGCATCCAGGATTAAAGCAGCTTAATGAACAGGAGGCTCTCTCTGCAGCCAGTCAAACCTCAATCCTCTGAATGTCATGGAGGTGTGCAGGGCCATAACCCTGTTGGATCCAAATAAATCTGCAGGTCCGGATCAACCTGATCCTTATTTATAGCAGAACCCCTAACTTGTACTTTTAATCTCACCCTCTTGAACAATAAGATCTCTGTCATATGGAAATCTGCCTGTGTTCTCCCATTGTGGAAAGGAGAAAATCCTTCCATTTTTAATAACTACAGGCCCATATCTAAATTGCGTGTTTTAGCAAAAGTTCTCAAGAAGCTTATTAGTGAACAACTAAAAGAAGACAGAAATTCAGTTCTTTCCCAGCATAAGTCAGGTTTTAGTAAAAAACACAGCACAATAACTGCTGCTCTTAAAGTGGTGAATGACATTGTTATTTAAATTACTGTGCTACCCTTTTTCTTGATTTGTTGAATGTTTTTGACACACTTGATCAAGCCACCTGGTAAAGAGACTGAACAATATTGGCTTATCTGGGACTGCTGTAAGTTGGTTTTCAAATTACTTTGTAACTAGAACACAGTGTGTCCACTTTGCTGAGTCTTCTTCCTCCTTTCTCCCAGTAACCAGAGGAGTTCCCCAGGGCTCCATAGTAGGACCACTGCTCTACTCTCGCTATATAAAGAACCTTTATGATAATTTATCAAATGCTGTATTCTTTTTTTGCAGATGACACAATTATCTATTGTTCATCTTCTTCAGTAGTATAAACCCTTGAATGTCTGCCATCTGCCTTTGATGTTGTTCAGTCCCATTTAACAGAAATTGTGTTTTTTGTGTGTGTCTACATGTGTAAAAACACATATAAAACACAACCAGTACAGCCAGCACTCACAATATTTTGCAAATGTTTGTCCCCAGAGTCTGATTGGAATTAGGAACGGGGGGGGTGAATATGCTGCCCCCTTTTTCTGGAATAATCTACAGAAGGTCCTGAAATTGTCAGAACTTATTATGATGGTGGAGTTTAAATCAATTTCATGTCAGTTGTATTTGTCCCTTTACTTGTCACATTCGTATGTGTTATATATATATTTTTTATCTCTATAGCCCTCTTGGCCAGGTTTCTCTTGCCTACCACAACAGATTGTCAAACTGTAACAAATCTGAGAAATTGTTGCTAGAATTTAAAGGTCAGTTAAGATGCATATACAAAGTAGCAACAAAGGATGAAGCTTTCCAGTTCTGCTTCTCTGAATTGTATCTCAAATCTCATATTTAATCAACTTGTTGCTATTATACGATTTGCCTTTTAAACTGACATTCATCAGACTATGTAGACTCAACTGTCAAGATGTACTTGACAGGTTTTGCACATGGTATTTACAGCACAAACACACACGCACACAGACACAGACACACACACACACATACACACACACACATCGTTAAGAAAGTGTAGGAAGTGCCATTTCTATTCAGGGAGCTGAAAAACATATTTCTCCAAAGAATACAGCCATCTACGCCCATATATGGGCGTAGGCAGAGCATCTCCTGTCTAAACTTTCCACATACATAAGCAATTACCAAAGGCATCGTGGCATAGATGGTTGAAGAAGAAAGACAGCCAAAGAATGAAAAGGAATTAGAGACGGAACCGAGCATAAATGCACCTAATTGAACTTTTTATTTTACTTTTCTTTGTTTATTAATTTGTTTATGCAAAGAGCATTTATCCATCAACCCATTTTCTTGACGGGCCAGAGCTTATCCTAGCTGGCAGTACATCAGTACATCTTTTACACTGTCTAAGGATGTATCTGTCACCACCAATTGGAAATGCATCACTGGCTTCACTTCACTTTCACTGCTGAATTTCTTTTTGGTTTCCAACTAGCATAAGGCTAACCATAACTGCCTGGAGGCAACCACCATGGTCCATAGGGAACTTCTTGAGCTGAGTTTCAGATCTCAGAGGCACATCTTTATCAGGCACATTTGTAGTAGATCTACTTTTTTCTGTATGGACCACAAGGCTTAAGAGAGAGAAACATAATCTATTTGCGATCATGACCTTCCAGCCCACCACCTCCACATCCCTCCAGCTTGAATGGTGAGAGTGTGTCCCTGAATGGCGTGTGCGATTTCTGTGTGTGAGTATCTACAGCCTACAGCCTTGGAAATCTTGGAATCCACCACTAAGCCAATAATCTGCATCTCATTAAAGTCTCCCGCCTTTTGCTGGTGAAGCATCACTGTGGAGCCTGAGTGTCACAGTACCTCCAAAGACAGACTATAGCGGAACTATAAGCACATAAAAGGGGGAGAAAGGTTTTTTTTTTTTTAAATATATATATATGCTGAACCTACATTTCACTTACTTTGCTCCACTCTATAAATCATCAGTACCCTACCCAGACTGAACAGTGGACAGTTTTACTGCTTCAAGTATCTTGGGTTCTTATTCACATGTAAAAGTCAGAAAGGAATGGAGTGGCATTAACAGTAATGCAGAAGTTCTACTAGACCATTGAGGGAACTGACAACAAAGGCCAAGTGTTTGGTTTAGAGGTCAAGGTACTCACTTGCAGTTATAAGCTTTGGGTAGTGACTGAAAGAATCAGATGTGATCAAACTAAGCCTCCTCCTTTGGGTGGAAGGACTCATCCTTAAGGACAAGGTAAGAAGCTCAGACATTTGGACAGAGATCAGAATAGTAAGAACATTTAGCTCTCATCTGGCTTGAGAATGCCTTGAAATTCCCCAGAAGGACCTGTAAAGGGTTGTTAGTAACAGGAATGCCCTGACCAATTTGCTTAGCCTGTCTCAAGTGCAGAACGGCCCAGGATTAGCTACAGATAATAGATGGAGAGACAGAAGGGTATTTTCTAAGGTTCAATTAATGAAAAGAAGGAAGAATGCTTAATGCTTGGTTCTAAAATATACCTTTCCTGACAAAAGTTAAATTATGACCTCTCAAATGATATCTCTTATCATACCTTGCATAACTCATGTCAGCTTTATGCTATGGCAACTAAATGATGGATGAGGGTTGCTGTGGGCATATAGATGTATAAGTAACACCTCAACAACTGTCAGCCAAAAATTAATAACCTCAGACTGTATGAATAAGAGTCGCTTGGGAGAATTTTGAAATATAACAAATCTACTTTTCCCTAACCCAAAATGACATTCAGTAAACCACATCTAAAATGTGGAATATTTGTTGCTTCTACCTAGTCAAAATGGTTAGATGAACATAAAAAAACACAAAGTACACTAAATTTGAGGCAAAAATGAAGCATAACAATGCTAAACCTTTTTTAGTCATCACTTCATGTACTTCACATGGCCGACCTTCTGAAAATGGCTAGGTTGTTTAAACAGTTGTAAGGATGATGCAGAAAATTAAAATACTTCACAATATAAAAAAAAACAGAATTTTTTTCTTAATCAACCGATTCAGCTGTTTGTACTTTTGGGTAGTTTAATCTACAAGAAAACATAATATTAAATATATCAGTTATATGTGCTCATATCATTGCTCTATATCAATTTCTATACAAATTCAATTACTTGGTGGAACAACTTCTCTCTCTTCCCTTATTCTTTGAACAATATCTTATTTAAGTTAATGTGGACAAAGTTTGGACTAAAGATTGCTTCACAAAAGCCAACAGTGTAAAACAAAATATTCACCTCCAGTAATTATGATGATGTCTGTTGATGCCGAAAAGCCATTATTCACATTATGATGAAACTGACAGATTTTAAAAGATGTAAGATTTAAAAAAAAAAAAAAATCATGCTAATTCTAAAGCTCTTTTTTTTATTGGACACACAGACATCATCATCATCTTTCACTACAGTCACTGAATGATTTTTTGACTGTGAAGTGACAAGTAGCTTTTGATGGATAAATTTAGATTAGTCACACTCTAAGGTGTTGTGAAGTGTGTATAAGCCCTGGTATAAAAATAGGCGTGCATGTATTTTTATGCCACAGCTAATGCAGGCACAGATACACACAGACACAAGCTGTATTTAGCCTAATTATTGTGTTGATTATTTCTGTATATTTTTATGTGTACACACATGAAAACACGTGCACTGAGACAGGCACTCACACATACAGCATTGATCTGTATTTAACCTAGATACTGTGGTGATTAGTCACACACACACACACATTGACTATGACTTAAGGCCTTGTTGTAACATGTTTGTAACTCACTCTTTACATTTTAACTCACACATTTGCCACTTAGCCGAAAAGCAGTTGCAGAGACAGGAAGAAACACAGAGAAACAGAACAGGTCAGGAAATTATGACAATATCACTGATGAACGACAAATAACACTCAAGGGGATCCATTTCTTAGGGATAAAATTATTGCATTCACAAAAATAAATAAAAAATAAAAATCATGATGTTAACTTAATAATTTAATGAGTGTTTAGAAGTATAAACCTAAACGTGATGAACCTTCAGACTTGATCAGTAAAAGAGATCGACTTATATGACCTTTGATGAATAAAGGAAGCAATTTGCTTGTCCCTGACATTCAGTCGTTAGCAGACATTCCAAGCTCCAGTTGCCTAGGTAACTCTCTAATGTACTCACCATCTTGTCTTATGTCAATCAGCAATTCAATTCAATTTATTTTCAATTCAATTCAATTTATTTATATAGCGCCAAATCACAACAAAAGTCGCCTCAAGGCGCTTTATATTGTAGGGTAGAGACCCTACAATAATACAGAGAAACCCCAACAATCAAACGACCCCCTATGAGCAAGCACTTGGCAACAGTGGGAAGGAAAAACTCCCTTTTAACAGGAAGAAACCTCCGGCGGAACCAGGCTCAGGGAGGGGCAGCCATCCGCCGCGACCGGTTGGGGGTGAAGGGAGAAGGACATGCTGTGGAAGAGAACCAGAGATTAATAATAGCTCATTAAATGCAGAGAAGTGTAAAAACACGGTGAGAGAAAGAGAAATATCAATACTAATG
>VUQS01037179.1:3039-20615 GCA_015108495.1 Heterochromis multidens
CAGCTGTTTCTTTTGTAAAAGTGTGCCAGATAAAGCGTCTCCAGCTGCTATCTTGCGCAGCTTAAATAGCACAAACAGGGCTTTAATCAGTCATATTTAATTGCATTCCTCAGGACTGGAGAGCCAACCTCTGCAGCAGACCGGCCCCGCCATGACCGTAGATTTCGATGCTGTGTTTGGGAATAAGGCCACACCCAGTAACAACGGCCCACAGCCCGCAGCCGGTAAAGCCTCCTCTGTCTGACTGTCCAGGCAGAGCCAGACTGAACTCTAAACTTTTTCCACCTTTTTGATTATATAACTTTTGACTTTGCTGGCAACGAAAGCTTAACATTTTACTAACACCTCTGACTTGTTTCCTGCAATTGAGTGGGTGATTGTAGCTTTCTCACTCTGTCACATAGAGCTTTTGTAACAGAAGCTTCAAACCCAAAGATGGTTTCAGAAACAAAACCTTTTCTTTTTTTTTTTTTTTTATTAAAGGTGCAATATGTACGTTTTTTTATTTTATTATGACAGTTCATTTGATGCTAACCACCTAGCCTCATCCCATCTCGTTTTTTTCTGCCCTCAGTCATCTTTCCAATGACCTCCACCTGCACTTCAACTGGAAACAGTAGTCCTTTTTCTCCTCTGGAGCTGCAGTGAGCTCCCTGTAGCTTCACATTAACCAGTTCTGGTTATTGAACTAGTTCATGTCAAGCTTGTGGTGCATCTCCAGAGCAGAATAATGGCTGCCGTTGTCAGGTGCAGTCCAGGACTGGAGAGCAAAACACGAAAAGGTACAGCCATAGCTAGTTAACAAGCTTCCTACATATAGCACCTTTAAGAGAGTAGAGAGCTCAAATGTGGTTTTTCAGGACTGCTGATGTGTTCCTATGAGGTTTGATTTTTAAAAAACCCACAGCTGTAATCAGATTTTGAGTTAACCTTTGGTAACTCCTGATTGGTGCGTGCTTTTTTCCCCCCTACAGAGCCGTGCCCAACGTAAACTGGTAACAAAGGCACGGGGAAAAATTACAAGCTTTACCAGTAAGAAGCTTTTTGAGAAAACACATTTTCAGGGCATTTAGAGATCATACAGTCAGGCAAGGAAAAAAACAGAGGCTGGAGACTGTGGTGCAACCAAAATTATTGGGACTCTGTGCAATGAACTTGCAATTTTGTTGCCTCTGAAATGGTTGCTTCAAAGACAGGGACCAAGTCTGTGACCACTCGCAGTCACCTGCCATCCTTGAAGCAACTTTGGTGCATCAAGACTGAGATAAAACTACAATAAGATGGAGTCAGTCTGCTGTTGAATTAAGTTGGTCTAGTTGGTAATTACATGTTTGTGATCAAATAGCAAAAATCGCTGATTTATCACCATCTAGATACACAGAAATTCACATATATCTAAAACAGAAATTCAGAAATTCCTCCCCAATAGTGACATAGTTGCGGCAGGACGTCAGCGGAGACGGGTTGCCTTCCACCAGGCGGCCTGTGCAATTGCCTTGCAAACTAGTTGGTCACCACAACTGCTTGCAGTCACCAGGCAACCCCATAGATTTGTCCTAGTCGAAAGAGGTTGCCATCCTGTTTTACTCTAGTGTGATTGAGCCATTACTGGTTGTCCGTTATCTCATCTTTTAAATTTGAGCAGTTATATAAATCTTTCCCAGCTGGAAGAAAACTGTTAAATACCCTAGTTAACATATGTTATCGTTATTTAATAGTAAGATGATTGTGACAAAGGAGAGGGATAGCTGGAAGATAAATCTATGAATATAGTGTACAGAATATTTGTGAATGGAGCAGACGATGTGTAGGAACCCATCTTTCAGCCTCCTCGCCTTCTGTTGTTGTGGTGTCCTGCCTGTTATGGTAACAGCTTTGGACTGATGGCTCTTAAGTGTTGCGGGTCTGAGCCTTTGGCTCTGAGCCCTCTTATTAGCTTACTTTCCTTTAACCTCTTGGCAACTGACACAATCAATTTCAGCGCTTCTCAACCCTTTCGGGTCCCAAAGCACTCCTGCAAAGCATATAATTTTAAGGCACCCCGAGTTATCGACAACTCCAGAGAAGGCACAGCAGATAAGAGTGACTGCCTGCAGAGGTCATCTAAAGACTATTTTCATCATAAAGGGAGAGAGAAGTTCAGACAGAAGTGCAGGTTTAAACTGCAGGAACACGGAGGAAGTTTGCAGCCTGGGACTTTGACTTTGTTGGGTTTATTTTAAAATTAAAGTTTCAGTTGAGCTTTTGTTTTAAAAACAATGGCCTCATCTTAAGCTATTGTGACTTTATTTCACACCTGAGGAAAGGTACTGAAAGTTTTCATAGTGTTCTTAAGCAGAGGTCTCTCTTCCAGCCATTTTCACTGTACCGGCATCCATCAATCAGCCTCACTGGAAATTGTCCAGGATTAATCATCCAGCTGTTTCGGACCAGCAGTCGCTCCGCACGCAGTTCACACTTGTTGTTGGGATGACTTAATCAAAACACAATTATCAATCAGAGCCAGATCGCTCACCATAATCTGGAGGAAGGAATATCCTAAAATCAGTGCGGTGAAATCTGAGGGAAATTTTCTGTCACATTATCATCGTTATCTGGAGGATTAGCTGCATTTGCACAGCTGTAGCATTGCCTCGTCAAACATTTTTAAAGCTCTTTCTGTCTTACTCCAAAGGACCTGAGTTGTGACTGTGTTCGGGAAGCTGCTCGCTCTAATCTTGTCTAACCCCGTCAGTCTCCTCTGCTCTGCTCAGATTTAGCAGTTGGAGGCGTGTGGCTTCAGTGTGCAGCTTCTTTCTGGCTTTAGATGGACTAACTTCTTTCTATTAATAGGGCTTGTGTCGAGGCTGCCACTATAACTACCAATACACCATCTGGGCAACTGGCACCATCTCATATAAAATCTGTGTGTGTCTGTGTCTGTGTGTGTGTGTGTGCGCAGCTGCTCTGTTTCCTTTTGTGTGCACGCCCATGTATTATCTGTGTATTTCTATGCGTCCTCACATGTGTTTGTGAGTCCATGTCTGCATCTCCTCGCTCGTCTTCTGTCATTTTGCTCCATCCCATCTGTCTGCTTCTGCTCGTCTGTTTTTTGTTGTTGTGGTTCACACCATTCCCACCTTCCTCCTCCTCTCCTCCCTCCCTTTATTTCATCTTCCCCTCTCTCTCTCTGTCTGTCTTTGCCTCATCGTCTCCCCATCACACTTCACAAGGCAAGAATCACCCAGGCAACTCCTTTCCATCTGCTCTCCTCCTCCTCCTCCTCCTGCCTTTTTTTTTTCTTCCTTCTTAATTTCACAAATCAAAGTCATCTTTTTTTTTTTCCTCTGTCTCCTCTGCAATGTCTACATTCTTTGTCTGAATTCTGGCCGCTCTTAACTGTATTTGGTGATCTTTGTCAAGATTTGAGTTTTCTGAAGGGCAACAAGCAATTTCTGTTATTTTAATGAAAGTGCTCTGCCTACTACTACCTACTATGTTTTCATATCCATGTTATTTAAAGCAGACTTATTTTGCATAATTCCTGTGTGTTATCTTATACTGGGCCTTGGTGCAGCCCCTCAGTTCATTCTCTTGTATATAACAAGCTGTTTTAGCTCCTCTCTCTTTAAGCCAACTTTCTTCTGATTGGCTGTTTCCTGCAAACAGCAGGTCAGAGGGGGTCCTGCACAGCCTGAGTGCTATTAGGGATATTAGGCTCTCACTGACATCATACAGAGCCAAGAGTAGAAAAAACACAGTTTGAAACTGAGCGTTTAGTTTAAACAATTCTGACCTCATTATTTGAGTCGGGCCATGTTTAATATGTTCATCCACCATTGTAGCCATTTATGTGTGACAGTAAATAAAGGAAATAAAGTAATAGGTCCACTCTAATTCTGCTGTATGTATCTGTTTATGATCTTATCTGGTCATGTCAGTGCTGCTTTCTCTGTTATAACGAGTAAAACTCATAAAGGCTTACACAAGTCATCAGTGAACCAGTCACACTTTCTTAGAAAGTACTGACGTTTGTGAGTCACTTTTATGTAGACTCATGATGATGATCTTCCTCTGGTATTCAGGATACCGTTTCTTAGGCAGGACAAGTCTGAATTGAGTTTTGTCACATTAACGTAGAAGCTGCAGCAGAACAAGATGAAACACTTGGACAGAGATTAAATGCACATCTTGTTCTTCCTAAGAGGACTGTGCATCTTCAGTTATCACCTGCATAAAAGAGGGGTTAATAGGGTTATGTTTGAAATGTAGAATAGAGTAATAGTAGATATTACTGAGTTTCCTGATCGTAAAACTGATTTATTATCGTTTAGTGGTGAGGATTCAGACGTTTTAAAATGGAATGTGTTAGCTTTAGCTGCAGTCTGTTAGCATGATATAACATACTGCATGTAGCCATTAAGTTAATGATAGACGTTTTTTTACTGCAGGAACAAGGGGCTGTTACTTAATGTGTGAACTGCCCCTGTAGGACCTCATTCAGGGCTTTTCTCCAGGGAGTGTTTCTTAATGTTGCGAGCTGTACTGTGGAGAAAAAACAAATCTTCACTGTGCGTTTCTCCTCTGTTTACACAAATATATATTGAAATGTAGACAATATATGACTGTTGATCACTGAGATTAGATTTAGGGGTTTCGACCAAAAGTGTAGCTGCTGTAAGTTAAATTTTTACATTTGCTGCTTTTTCTGTCTTCTGATTTATTTTACAAACCATTCCCTTACCTGGTGCAATATCTTCAACTTTAAAGTAGGAGTCATGGTTCAGAGGTGTTTGACACTTATTTAGGTTCCCTTCTACAGCAACGCTGTTTGTACAAAACCACTAAGCAAGCAACTTAGCCAGCTACATGTATGACCCCAGTCATGCAGGCCTGGAGACCAGTCGGCAGCCTCCTAGCTAGGGAAATATCTATATTCCCCAACTGGTTAGTGAGTGGTTGCCGGAGGTGAAATCAGTCACAAAGAGGGTGCTACACCAAAAAACCTTGCTGTGATTGCTTTGGTCTCTAGCAGGTTGCCATAGTTTGCGTAGAAGACACAGACATGCCTGCAAACACTCACTAACCACTGAGCTGTAGTGAAACTTGGAAATGGCGAATGTTTGCCCGTGGTTGCAGGGCAGTCACCGTCCAGTCTCTAAGCCTTTGTGACCGAGGCCTTAGTCATCTTGGCTAAAGCGCCACTAAACAGCAAGTTAGTTTTCAGCTTTTAGAAGGGGCGAGAGCAAACTGCTGTTAAGTAAAGAAAATCACTTGATTGATAACGCAAGGAAAAGTGTTCCCCAACCAGTTGGCAAGTGGTTGCTGGAGGTTGATGGCTGTTTCTTGGTGAAATTGGTGGCAAAGAAGGTGCTGCACCAGAAACCTCCTTGTGACTTCTTTGTTCGCTAGCAGATTGCCAAAGTC
The DNA here is from genome assembly GCA_015108495.1 of Heterochromis multidens. Classification (NCBI taxonomy): domain Eukaryota; kingdom Metazoa; phylum Chordata; class Actinopteri; order Cichliformes; family Cichlidae; genus Heterochromis; species Heterochromis multidens. Next base: position 8,446 of record VUQS01037179.1, read on the forward strand.
ACAGTTTTTGTGGGAGATGCCGTCTTGCCCAATTTGTGTTGCACTTTTTACCCCTCAGCCAAAAAGGCAGATGGGGCGGGCGATGTGGACACCCAAGTTTGTGAATGCAATAACTCGAGAAGGAAGTCACCTAGGACTTTCAAATTGATATACCATAGGTGCATCTACTAAAAATCTCTGATTAGTTCGAATCTCGGTGACCTCGACCTCAAGGTCAAGGTCAGAGGTCAAGTTTTCTGAAAATCTTGTCTGAAGTGACATAGGATTTTCACATTCGTACCATAGGTGCATCTACTAGGAGGCTGAGGGGTACCACTGGCGGCCGCCAGTATTTTTAAATTTTAATACTGCTCTGCAAGTAGCTGGCGAGGGTTTGCAGAGGTCAACCAACACAGTTTCACCTACTGACTGCCTCCAGCAACTACTTGCCAACCGGTTGGTGAATACACATTTTTCCCTAGCGACCTGTGGGTTACCAGGAGGTTCCCAAGCAGTCTAGGCCTGTGTCACTGAAGCCTATGACCCATTTACCTGGCTCTCAACCTTTTGGACTCGCTCTGGCTGATCCAGTCTAGCACTAGCCAGAATCAACTTCATCTTCAGAATTAATTTCTACAACAAAAGGATTTCCCAATGCTGGGCTAAATCAAGTCTGTCTTATCTTATTTTAGAGAACTGGTTCACATAGTTAAAAGCAAGAAGCTCTTGTTTTGGTCTCACATATCCATAGTTATTCATAGCCTGTATCATTATAACTGAGCCTACACTGTGAATTTGTTGAACAACTGTCACTGTCACCTATTAAACTATCACCTCGTGAGTCCGATGGACCGTACACCTCAACAGAAACCTGAAATGCTGGAAGGGGCTGATTAGGAGGCCCCTCCTGTGAATCTTTATGCTAACTTGTGCCTGCCCTGAGTCCCTGAAGTGGAACGGCAGCTATTTAAGGCCACTGTTACAGGGTTGTGAGTCAGCTAGGGAGTTTGTTAGCACAGTCAATCAGTTAGATAAAGCTGGTAGCACTTGTTCTTTTTCACTGCACCAGCTGACCAACACTGTTTCACCTACTGACTACCTCCAGCAACAAAATAAATCATCACAGTCTATAGAGAAGAAACCTGCTTTTGTCTGCTGCTGTCTGAGGTAGAGCCTCCACTGTTGCAAAAGTTTTGCATGATTTTTAAAGTAAGGCTTCAGCATATGTTTTTAAATCCATCACTGTTGCACCCTCTTCTTCCTCCATCCCTGCATTTCACACACCAGCTGCCAAAGTAAGAATCCTATCATATCTTAATACAGCCCTGAGGGACATTTAGGTATGATGAAGCCAGCGATGGTGGGTACTTCATTTCTGAAAAGGGGTTTTGAATAATGTGACGTTTTTAACATTTCTTTTCAGATCTCTGAGCAGTAAGCGCCAGTGTTTTGCAGTTGAATCCTCGATATGGATTTACTTTCTTCTTTCCCTTTGATCTTAAACTCTATTGACTGTCAAATCCATCGTTGAAACACCTAACACTGATATCATTATCTCCTCAGTTCAATACAACACGCACTGCTTACTTATCTCCCTCCATCCCTGCTTTCTTCTTCTTCTTCTTGCTGCCCTGCAGTGTTGTGTGATCTACTGAGGAAGCTTGTTCCGCTCTCTTTCTTTCAGCTTTTATCTGCTGCTCTCTTGGTTCAATTTAATTCAATGGGCTTTACTGATGTGGTGATTTCAGAAACAACAAAACAAAAAAAACCCTCACCTGTGTTGACAAAGTGTTTTGTCACAGTGACTGCAATACTGGAAATGTCGACAATGCGAGGGAAATTAGAGTGTTCAAAACTAGGTTTATTTCTTCATCTCCCTGTGTGATCATTCTGTCTGTCTTAATTTCCGTTCTTCTTTCTTCTTCCTGTCTTTTTCCTGCTTCTTCTCGTCTCTTTTCTGTCTCTGTATATTTTCCATCCTCTCCGTTTTTCTCTCTCATCTGCTAAGCTAGCAGGAAGAGTATTTTCTGAATCTCTTGTGTCAGCACCACTGTCAGACCCACATACAGCTTCCTAACTAAATATTATTCCTCTCTTCCCCACCATCATTGCCTTACTTTGTCCTTATCCTTTCTCCTCCTGTGTTTTGCAGAAACACTGTAGATTTACAGCAGCAGAGCATTCACATCTCCTCGTTCTTGTTTAATTTTCTCTCCAGGTATTCTTTTTAAACCCTAAAAACAGGATCTTTCTCTCTTGCGTTCAGTCAACTTTTTTTTTTGCTTTTCTTTTAGCCATGCTGACCCCTTCCTCCTCCGAATATGCACCGTCACAGCTCCAGGTTTCCACCATCAGAGTAGTGCTAAGCCATTAGCTGAATGATTGCTGACATGGGAAGCTGTTAACGCAGCCACTTAGATGCACACATCCACACCAGTGCAGGAAATTACCCTGTCATTTACACCTACCGGCCATGGAGACAAACACCGTTAGCTTTCACACACTCCCACACAGAAGCACACACGCATGTTCAAAACTAATCACTGTTCAGAGTCAGAGTGTGTACATGACGGCTACAAACAGATAAATCAATCATCTGGAACAACTGCTGCAAGCTCCTGAGTCAGGGATTAAAGGCTCACTACCGATGCTGCTACATGGCAAAAAAAATCTTTTTTTAAAGTGTGGATTAGGTCGAGGATATCTGCTTTAAACAGAGAGTTTTTTTTGTTTTTTTTTTTTTTCCCCCATGTGGGTAAATGCTAAAAATAGGTCGGAAAGAATTCAATTAACAGAAAGGCTAGCAGTGAGATTGAGGTTCATATTAAGGAGGCACAACTCAGCAATATCAAATCAAAACTGTCCAGCTCTGCTTCATTAAAATGGTCGAACCATAAGTTGATGTATTTAAAGAGTTGGAAAAATTAGGTTGAAAGCAGAGTCTGCTCTCATTTTGATACAGAAACTTTTTAACGTTTGTTCCCAAACTTTCTTGTCCTCTAGCATAAGCTTCACTCATTAATTTTTTGATTTTTTTTATTCTCCAACCTTACAATTGATGATCCCGCGTTCCCTTTAAGAAGTTGTGCCTCTCAAGCTTTTTATTGTTGCATTGGAGGATATTACAGCTCTCAGTGAGAAGAGCTGCAGATTTCAGTGGTCATTTTTAAAACATTGTCTAAACGATTTGAAGTAGACGAGTTCAAGCGAACAGTTGCTTTTTATGCTAATACTAAAAATATTAATTTGTCTGTTATTATTAGGACTAAGCAATACATTAAGTGAACATAATTATATTTTTGCAACCTTTGTTAAATTCAATAAAGAATAGAGTCGCTAATGTTGCAGTCCTGTGAAAAATTAAGTACATCCTTACTATTTCCACAGGAATTAAGAGAGTAAGCAGCAGCCAGGTGCTGATAATCAAATGCACTTGATTAGCTGATCATCAGAAAGTGTGAGCACCTCTACAAAAGCAGAGGTTTTGGCAGTTTGCTGGTCAGGAATATTCAAGTGTGTATTAACACAATGCTACAATCTTCCCAGGAGTGGACGTCCCAGCAAATTCACCCCAAGGTCAGACTGTGTAATGCTGAGAAAAACTGCCAAAAACCCAAGAGCTACATCTCAGACTCTACAGGCCTCAGTTAGCATGTTAAATGTTGAAGTTCATGACAGTACAATTAGAAAAAATATTGTTTGTTTGGAAGGGTTGCAGGAGAAAGACTCTTCTCTCTAAAAAGAACATGGCAACACAGCTTTGGTTTGCAAAACTGCATCCGAACAAATCACAAGATGAGACCAAAGTGGAGATGTTTGGCCATAATGCACAGCACCATGTTTGGAGAAAACCAAACTCGGCATATCACCATAAACACCTCATACTAACTGTCAAGCACGGTGGAGGAGGGGTGATGATTTGGGCACCTTGCAGTCATTGAGTCGACCATGAACTCCTCTGTATACCAAAGTATTCTAGAGTCAATGTGAATCTGTCCGACAGCTAAAACTTGGCCCAAACTGGGTCCTGAAACAGGACAATGATCCCAAGCACAGCAGCAAATTTGCAACATAATGGCTGAAAAAGAAAAGAATTAAGGTGTTGCAATGACCCATCAAAGTCCAGACCTCAACCTGACTGAAATGCATTGGTGGGACCTTCAGAGAGCTGTGCATAAACAGATGCCTGCAAACCTCAATGAACTGAAGCAACACTGTAAAGAAGAGTGGGCCAAAATTCCTCCACAACAATGTGAGAGGCTGATAAAGTCATGCAGAGAATGAATAACTTCAAGTTACTGCTGATAAAGGCGCGTCTACAAGCTGCTGAATCACGGGGTGTACTTCGTCCTGGGAAAACTTTCTTTTTCACATGTATAACTGCAGTCTAATTAGCATTTAGGACACGTAAGCGAACATTAAAGACTTAGTTTGGTGACGATAAAGGCTCTCGGTATATTGCCAGTCAATGTGTTCAGTAAACACAGTGCTCTTTGCCAATATTGTTGAAGTGTTGCTAGACTGTTTTCAACAAGTGTATCCTTTCCCAAATCCAGTCGAGCAGGATAGAGGTGCTAACGTTGGTCACAGTCAGGTGTAGTAGCATCCAGGACAAGTACTCTAACATTAAACGTGTGGTAGTGTAGTAATGATTAGGAGTAAACGGGATGCTTGAAACTACATTGATGTATGTTTGTACCTGTAACCCCACAAAATGCAATTTGGCTCATAAAATGTTTGATTGCTGCTGTAGCTAAGACGTGCAGCTCACATTAAAGCAAGCAAACAGTGATATATATGTAGCCTTTTGCTCCTTTTCTCTTGGAAAAAATGCTTTTATTGCCTTGGCATATGGAGAAATCCAAAGCTTGACAGGCCTTCTGTGCCTAGTTACAGTTTCTAATTTGTATTTGAACAGTTGCTGTGGAGGGAAAGGGTTTATCAGCGGTCAAGTCTGCCACTCTGTTAAATTAAATATGAAGTGCTTGATCTTATTTTCTCTCTCTGTCCTTCTGCCTGCGTGTGCACTGTTATTACCAGCCGTTCTTATTAAAAATGCACAGTTTTTTCCCACCCATCTCACTTGCTTGTATACCTTGATTTCTTCTTCAGGTTTTGATGCTCTAGGAGACCTGTTAAAGCCTACGGTTCCCACACACACTGCACCTCTTCCACCTCCCCCTCAAGTGGCCATCCATCCTGGAGGAAAGCTGCTAGCCAATGACCTCGACTCGTCTCTGGCCAACCTCGTGGGCAGTGAGTGTCGAGATTCATGTGAATAGATCAGCAACGAGAACAGAAAAACTCTGTTACATAACGTGGCACATGAAATTCCTTGAATACATGAATGCAATGTACTCTTAAAGACACGTTCAAGTGTGCTGTTGCTTTTACATAGGAATAGAATTGCATATGTCTCTGTTTGGTTGGAATTTGTTATTTGCTTGTGGAAATTTACACCTCTTTTCATGAGCAAATGAGACAAAAACAGCATCTAAGGCTGAAATTCCTTCCTGCCTCTCCTTTCATTTTACTCTCTTTTAACTACGATCACTCACTTTCTCTGTTTCCAACCCTCCACAGATCTGCAGTTTGGTGGGACCCCAGCCAAAAAGTAAGTTTTGCTGAGTTGTGATGATGCCTTTTCTGAGTTGTGCTTGTAGTCCCTGCAATAGCAAAACAGATATGCACCTTCAAGCTGTTCTTGCTCAGGAAACTCTACAGACAACTTTCAGCACAAATCTCAAAAAGCAAATTTATTATAAACTGCTTAATATACAGGTACATCTATGGCCCCCTTAAGTCGACTTTAAAGACTTGAAATAATCTACAAGTAACAAGTAAATAGCTAATTGTCCTGACAGAGAGCTTGTTTTGCTGCTCCGCTTGACCTCCACAGGCCAGACATGCAGTGGAACCAACCTGGAGAGAAGAAGCTGACGGGTGGCCAGAACTGGCAAAATAAGACCATGTCGACCACACAGTGGGGCCCAGCGCCCATGGCCCCACAGCCCATGCCTGTACCACATGTGGTAAGGAGACCAAAGCATGCACAAATACCCACCTGCTGTGGAAAACTGCACAACCTGATCAATTTGCCCAAAGCATCCATCAGGGTGTCTGTAAGTCCTGGAAGTTTTGGATAATTTTGGTTTATCACAATTTCTTCTCATTTGACTTTTTTTGGCATCGTTCCTGTTAGTGGTGTGTACTCTGGATTCACCAAGTTAACTTGCTGAGATTTACAGGATATCGTCACAAGATATCCACAACAGCAAGAAACTGGTTAGAAACAAACCTGTAAGTTTGGAAAAGAAAGCAAAGACCAAAAGTAAAACTAAAACCTACACTCATTGCTCACTTCATTAGGTATGCCTTGTTAGTTCTGAGCTGCTTCAATTCTTCACGGCACAGATTCAACAAGGTGCTGGAAACATTGCTCAGAGATTTTGGTTCATATTGACATGACAGCATCACACAGTTGCTGCAGATTTGTTGGCTGCACATCCATGATGGGAGTCTTTCTTGGATTCTCCCTCTGTTGGATTGAGATCTGGTGACTGTGGAGGTCGTTTGAGTGCAGTGAACTCATTGTCAGGTTTAAGAATCCAGTTTGAGATGATTTGAGCTTTGCCAAATGCATTAAGTTGTTGCCATGTGATTGATCGATTAGAGATTTGCATTAACAAGCAGTTGAACAGGTGTATCTAATAAAGTGGCCAGTGAGTGTATGTTGTCAGGTTTGAACATCCAGTCACAGTCTAAAGGCCGGCTGCCTGCTTCCACCTATCATATGAACAGTTGTAACAGTTTTCCCACAGCGAGTTATTAATTACTGAAGTGTTTTTGATAATCTTACTAATCTGTTGCTTTAATAGCCTTTCTGATGTTTGTCATCCTAAATGACTTTTATTGCAGCCAGCTTTCATAAATGATGCCCAAAACTATGGAAATGAGACTTGAGTTGTGATTAACCAGAGTTATTCTTTGAGAATTCAATAAGGTTTCATCAAATCATGAAAAAGTCTTAAAGAAAGGGTTTCATGGTCAGGACTCCTTACTTGGAGACTTGGAGTCTTTGATAAGTTTTGGCATTTTGGGAAATGTGGTTGATTTCTTTGGTGCCGAGAAGCTCATGAGAAGATGCCACTCTCAAAGTTCTGCTAGCAGTTCACTTCTAGCAATCATGAAGTACTATTTGTTTTAAGTCTAATGCGGACCGCAAGCCTATTCAGTTATACTTAAACAACTGAGACCATAAACCTATCAGAAAGTGTTTACTGAGGTCATAAATCAAGTAAGAAATGGGGTAGTTTCCCCTTAGACTTCCATACAACTTGAGGAGTCGATCTCAGGAATGCTGGTTTAAGCTTAAATTCCTTTTTTTTCATGCACAGGTATGTGCTATGGTATATCCAGACTTAGGGCCCCATTATACCCGCCGCATTGGTCACTCTGAACGCTGCCACTGACGTCATCGCCAGAAGTCATCGTACACTTGTTTTCAACCCAGCTGTGGCGGCAGCGGCACAACATGCCAGGTTATGAAAATCAAGAGGTGAACAGCGGATGTGACGGATATAATGGGGCTGTTACAGCCAGCAGTCTCTGCATAAACAGTAGACACAGGGGAAAAACTACTATCCTGGCTCTTTCCAGATGTAGCACATCCGTGTCCTCACAGTCAGGGTGTGTAGTATCTTCTCATTTCACTCTGTGCCAGAAAGCAAAGTTCCCAAAATGTCAGTGAAATAATTTGGTCTCCTTTCATGTTTCTGCCAGTGCTGGAGACAAAATCTGTTTAAATATTTAGTTTGGGTTCTCACAAACATACAGTGTAACACTGAGCTGATTGAAACTTGCAAACACTTTGTAAGACATGGAGCTAATCTAAAACTGTTGCACTTCTCACACTGAGTGCTGTAAAAATGTCTCTGCATGTCTGTGTGGTGTTCTTTGTTGTATTAACTCGGTACATTATACAGCTGCCTGTGTGTGTGTGTGTGTGTGTGTGTGTTTGTGTGTGTGTGTGTGTGTGTTTGCTGATCCTGGCAGCTCCTGATTGTCCTCCTGATCTCTTGACTGCAATTTCTGGCTGACGTGGACAAACTGTCACTAACCCTCCGCTTCCCCTCTTTCTCTCATTTTCTCCTCCTGTTGATCTTTCCTTTTTTTTCTCCCCCTTTCTTCCTTTCTTCCCTCACTGTCCCCTTCACCTCTGCTGTTATTCCCTCTAATCTCTCCTTCCTGTCCCACTCATCCTCCTCGTTTTGCACCGTCATCCACTCGTCTTCCTTCCTTTCTTCCCTCGTGTTCTGCTTTATCGCGACTCTGTTTTTTGCGTTGTCATCTTCTTGTCCTGTTTTCCCCACGCTGCCTTTGACATCTGCACGTTGGCACTGTGACCCCTTGTTCTTCTTTTGCTCACGGTGCTCTTCTAACCTTTCTTTCACTCTTTTGTTTATTTCCCTCTTCTTCTCCTTACCTTTTCTTCATTTCTACCTCATTGTAACTTTTTTGCTTCCCTCTTTCATCATCTCCTGCTCATTTCCTTCTACTTTTACCTGTCTCATCACCTTGCCGCTCCTCCTCCTCCTCCTCTTTGCCTACCTTCCTCCTCTCTGTCTTTCTCTGTTTTTTGTCCCTTTTCCTCGTTGCGTCCTGATGCAGAATGGAATGTTCTATACTAGTTATGTAAGTACTTATCTCTGTTTAGTAAGACAAGTCTTAACGAGCTGCTCAGACACGTCTCTCCTGGGTATCTTCCTCTTCATCTCTTTCCCTGTCACCTCTTCTTTTACTTGCATTCCCTGGAGATGCTTGTTCACAAAAGGAATTTCATTCTGTTCTTGCACAATTATCATAAATAACCTTCTCACCTCTGTGATTAAAAACTAATAGTCTGTGCTGCTTATGTAAGCAAATTGGCTGATATGAGGAAGTTGGAACAAGACGCTGCCTCTCCCCACTAATACCTCCCAGAACTGCATTCTTCTGAGTCTCTTTTAAAAGATCGGCATCTAATTTATTTGTCAGCTGTTCATCGGGTTATTATCCACATTTTTTTCCCTTTGTCAACAAATCCTATGAAACAAAAACCAACAACAAACTGATCCACTTAGAAGTGTATCAGAAGCCTGTTATCTCCTAGCCCCGTGTGCCATGGAGCTCCATCGTTATCCAAAAACAACAATGAAGCACTCTGTTGCACCTCATTGCAGCAAACATGGGGTGTACAGTTTTATTCCAAGTACTCACCAGAGCTTTGCTGGTACTACTCAGCGAACAAGGTTGCAACAGCGACGTCATCTCGGCTACAACTTGACCTACAGTAGCAGTCCAGTCAGGTGTTAATTACCATGTGGTCATGTCCTGGTGTTTTTTTAAGCGGTGCCAGCTGATAGAAATTAATGAAAATGCTGGGGCTTTTTTTCACTTCTTTGTACATTCCCTCACATCCACTCCCATAGTTTTGATAATCTCCCTGCCGGAATTTGCTGACATTTGTGAGTCCTTATATTAATGCTATGATTATTTTTCCTCATATTGATCGTTATTTTCTCACTGATAAATTCAAAAACTGCTGTGAAAAAGTAGCCGGAAATGCACAGGAGGCATCGACGGTGCTAAACAGGCCAGTCCTAATAGTTGCAGGCCGCATCGACCTGATGTGTAGCTACATTTCTCGGGAGGTGCACGTCAGGTTACATTGTAGGGTTTCAGAGGGGTTTGTGGTCACGATGTAGGTACAACTTAGATTTCCTGCTGAAGCATAAATCCCCAGTAACTCGTCTGGACTGCTCAACGATTGTCATTATTACAAACCCGCGAAGCGTGCTTTTTGCTGTGTAGTCAGTTAACTCAGTAGGCTGAGGAATGGGATCCAGAGTAAGAAGTTAAGACGTCCACACAACGTTTAAGAAGTACGTCAAGCCGACGACAACCAAGACTCGATGTCGAAACGACCACCAACGCTGAGGTGTTTGCCGGGTAGTACTTTGGAGTTTAAATCTGCCACGCATGGCTCCTTAAATAATCTAAATATTGTTAGTTTCAAAATGTAAATGTTCAGTATTCCAATTTTTAATGTAGTCTTAAGCTGTTGAAACCTGTCAGCTGCCTTAAAGCTTCACAGATGGAGAAAGCAATAAATGCAATCGTGTGAAGTGCGAGCAAGAAGCCGGTTTTTGATATTTAACAGCAGACAAAAGTCAAGAAAATGGATTTGTGGTTGAAGCACAGCGGCAATGCAGCCGAACACACGCAGAAAAAAGTGAAACGTCTTCTTTTCTTTAATGACTCTGATCAGAACAAAGCAGTAAAGAAGAGTGTGGCACAGACGAGTTTGATCACCGCAGGCACCACCCTGCCAAGATTATCAGTGAAGCACCATGTTGCTCACTAAAATTTAAGTGTGACTGATCAGACTGAGCTCAGTGCTGCTACAGTGTCATATTAGTGTTATTGCAAGGTGACAGCTGCAGTTTAGTCATTTCTAGCATTTGAAATGTAGCATTTAACACTGCATCACCAAGTGTATCATATCTGATACATGAGTTTTTCATGAGTGTTTTTTTTTCCTCCCATGAAAGATCTAAATAAATTGCACATTAAATTTTAAGCAATAAATTGCACAAAAATGCCAGCTGTAGCTAAAGTGATACAAATTAAAACACTCCAGTTTCAAAAAATTAGAATTTTCTGGCAATTATTTCATTGTTCAGGCTTTACAGCAAGGGTGTCAAACATAAGGCCCAGGGGCCAGAATCAGCACGGCAAAGACTCTAATCCAGCCCACTGGACGGCTTTAGAAAATGTGAAGGAGGGCATAAATTTTGGACTTTTTAATTGTATTTTTATAAGTTTTACTGCTTTTCCCAGTGATAAAGGCCATTCATACTACACCAATATAATTAAGTACTGCATAAACAATTAAATGACAGAAAAGTTCCTGTTTTTTTTTTTATCTAATATAAAAAATGGTTTTGTACAATGGGTCCACAGTAAAATTTTAAAAAATTAAATTTAAAAAAAATATAACAAAATAGGACATTTTCTGTGAATTAACAAAAACTTTGTTTTATAATTAAAGGCCAGTCAGTGAGCTACCAGAACTTTTTCTGTAATTTTACACATTTAAAATACACATTTTCTTACAATTTAAGCCCAAAGCGTCATGCTGACAGATTTTTTATTTACTACAGCAGCATTTCTTTATCATGTAGAAAACCTCTTTTTCTTATTTTAAGATATCTCAGGATTAAATGTGTAGTTAAACTTCTTTACACTGACAGAAAGGGGAGTTTGGCTGGTCCCGTCCACTCAAGATCAAAGTGGGCTGCATGTGGCCCATGATGTAAAATGAGTTTGACATTTCTGCTTTACAGGGTTAAGTTTTAGTTATAGATTTTGTTTTAAAATAAATAAGACAATTATGGTGTGGCCCCTCAGCTCATCCTTTGTCTGAAGCAAGTCATTTGGCTCCTTTCCCTTTAAACACACTGACTGGCTGCCCCTTGCAAACAGAAGGTTTAAGCAGTAGGTGGGCGCAAGTAAAAAATAAGAAAAAGCATAAGCAGTTCACTTTAACGCTTTTCCCATAAAGACGACATTTGTACCCTTAATGACAAGTTTTGACACCTCAGTATATATCAATATAGATGTGGTTTGATGACCATTAGAATAGTTTCCATGTTTTTCCAAGGGTATCTGCACAGGCAGAGACCACCCTCACTAACTTCTGATGCACACCCTGTCATTTTGTCTATAAACAGGCCTGAAATATGACAGAAACCACTCAGTTCAGAAAAGAGCTTCAAGGTCACTCCTAGTAGGCTTTTAAGGGATAAAGAGTTAAAAACCCGTGCACTAGAGCACCAAAACGCAACTGAAATGAGTCCCTAACGCACCATTTTCTTTTTTACATAAATAAACTCTGCATTTGTGGGTCTTTTTTTTTTTTTTAACAGATGTGCATCTTAAGTAGAGAAAAATGTGTGGAAGTAATTCTAAAACCAACTAATTCTTAAGGTGTTACATTATTTCAACCTTTAACTCCCACTGACGAGCAAGCAAGAACAAGTATTTTCTTTCTCGGGGACAGTAATGAGCACTTCTATTAATATTCTCCCCTCTCTAAGCTTTATTTGGTTAAAGCTGATGCATTTTATCTTGCTGATAACACGGTGAAG
>VUQS01037196.1:0-20823 GCA_015108495.1 Heterochromis multidens
TTCTCAGGAGCAGCAGGCCTACCAAAATTACTCCACGAGCACATCGACGACTCATCCAGGAGGTCACAAAAGAACCCAGAACAACATCTAAAGAACTGCAGGCCTCACTTGCCTCAGTTAAGGTCAGAGTTCATGATTCAACAATAAGAAAGAGACTGGGCAAAAATGGCATCAATGGGAGAGTTTCAAGGAGAAAACCACTGCTGACCAAAAAGAACACAAAGGCTCGTCTCACATTTACCAAAAAACATCTTGAAGATCCCCAAGACTTTTGGGAAAATATTCTGTGGACTGACGAGACAAAATTTGAACTTTTTGGAAGGTTTGAGTCCCGTTACATCTGGTATCAAACTAACACAGCATTTCATAAAAAGAACATCATACCAACAGTCAAACATGGTGGTGGTAGTGTGATGGTCTGGGGCTGCTTTGCTGCTTCAGGACCTGGACCACTCAAGCACACTCGGGTTATACAGCAAGACAATGATCCAAAACACACCAGCAAGTACACTGCTGAATGGCTCAAAAACAAACAAACAAACAAACAAACAAACAAAAGAAAAGAAAAGAAAGAAAAGAAAAGAAGCAAATAAAACAAAATGAAGGTTTTGGAGTGTCTTTATCAAAGTCTGAACTTAAATCAGACTGAGATGCTTTGGCATGACCTTAAACAGGCCATTCATACTCGAAAACCCTCCAATGTGGCTGAATTAAAACAACTCTGCAAAGAAGAGTGGGCCAAAATTCCTCCACAGCAATGCGAAAGACTCATTGTCAGTTATCAAATATGCTTGATTGCAGTTCTTGCTGCCAAGGGTGGCACAACCAGTTATTAAGTTTAGGGGCAATTACTTTTTCACACAGGGCAGGTAGGTTTGGATAACATTTTTCTCTTAATAAATATAATCATCATTTAAAAACTGCATTTTGTATTTACTCTAGTTTTTTTTGTCTAATATTAAAATGTATTTGATGAACTGACAAATATGAAAAAAAAAAGAAATCAGGAAGGGGGCAAATACTTTTTCACAGTATTGTATCTCTCTCTCTCTGTGTCTCTCTTTCATCAAAAAACCCCATATATTATTTTCTATTGGTGATATTGATGCATCCTGTTTTATTTACTATGTCAAAGATTTCATATCAATGCCTTTGTACTTACTGTCAGAACTTTATTATGGAGGTAAACTGAATAATCAAAAGCATTGCAAAAAAGCATCTGAAAAATTGAATAGAAAGAAACAATTCAATAAGTGATTGTTACTGAATAATTTTAATCCAAAATACACAAAATAAAACTAATTCACCCCCACGGTATTAGGTGGAGATAGAACTCTAACACTAAACATTGAAATTATTTTTAAAAAATGTCTTTTTTCACTCTAGGTAAACCAATCCTTTATTGTTTTGCATGTTTTGGATATGGCACCAGTCTATTAGCCTACTTTGCATGTGATTGTGTGAGTGTGCTGAGTCGGTGAGGTCACTCCATTGCTGCTGCTGCTGCTGTAACGAGTCATGGCAGCCATTTAAGGAAGGCAGGCAGGCAATGATGAGGTCATTCAGCAGGCAGGATTAAGGCCGTGACAACTGGTGCTGTGGCCAGTGCCAGTGCTGACCGGGGCAGTTGTGCCGTGTGCACGGTGCTACGATCGCAGCTCCACACCAGCATTACCCTTGTGTTGTTTTTTCATTAGCTTGGTGCTGGCCCAGAGTGCAGTGGAGCTTGCCAGACCCACAGCATGAATCTACAGTTGTTGCAAGGCTTTAGGGCCTTTTCACTCCTTCTTTCTCTCGCTGTTGGTCTCTATCTGTGGTCAACACACTGTGACCACAGTCCTAACAGGGAAAATGGATCAGGTTACATACCAAACACACTCGTTAACTCAATTATGTTAGCCTTTAACGCTTTGATGTGTAGTTATAAAACCAGGATTATTAAAGGGACAGATGCCATCTGACCACAGCAGAGCTTTGTTGCTGCATTCCTCCTCAGCTATGGTTGAAGAAAGATGTACAAAATAGAGTCAGAAAGATGACCATTTATAAGTTGATAGGGTTAAAAGTGATGGAAGATAGCAAAGTAGATGAAAGCATTTTTTAAAAATCTTCAAACGTAAGCTTGACATTTGGAGTGTGAAAACCTAAAATAGCTTTTAATGATTGAAACAGGTTCAAATTCACTTTGCCCAACATCTGTTAAATACATAAAGGAGTGGCAGGATGTGCTACGCGTGGCTTTAAATTAGCTGATTTAACTCTCCTTTTTCAGTTGTGTGCCCCCTATATTCTACATCTCTTGCAAAATGCTGAAATTACATAAAACTCAACAGCTACACAGTTCATTGGTTACCAGTGGACACGAACCTAAAACCAATTAGACAAATGTAGCCAAACAAACCTCCCTTGCTTTTACAGCATTTTCTGTCCTTGTACCCTCCCTTTGTCCGATTATTATCCCTCTTTCTGTAGCAAATTGAACAATAGTTTAAACTTTTGAGTGTTCTTGATCCTTTGCAACTGTGGGGATGCACTACTCAGCCCCGACTCATTGCCTGAAGGCTTATTGATTCCTATCTCCCACTCAAACTCCAGATGTGAACTCACTGGGTTGAGATTTACTGGAGGACTTGACGGAGGAGCTCAGCTGGAAAAATTTACAATCACAGACCAGTAGTTTGCTGACATAGGCAATTATGGTAAGAAACTGCTGATCTGAACACCTTGCAGTTATTCTGGGCTTAGTTATTTCACTACTTCACCTAAAATTTAACAGACCATAGGCCAACAGCCTATGTTTAACAGACACAAATAAATTCAAACCACCACTGTCTAAGAACAGTGAACATCCGCTCCCACTAGGTGGCAATACAGTTGCAGACTGACATTACGGAGGAGAGAAAAACACCTGTGGGACTACAGCATCTCACTTCACACTCTCTCCCTGCTGTCCTGTTATTCTCCTGTCTCTTTTGGAACACATTATGTTGCCATTTAGAAAACAAAGAATTGAACACACATTGAACACACTTTTAACAGCAGATTCCATTTATTTTCTTAAAAGAACACAATGAAAATGGTAAGGGAAAAGACAAATTAAATTTTCTTGGTTTTTGCAGTAATTTTGAAAATCGATACAAATCCTTTAGAAACACAAATTTATATCATTATGGACAACTATTTCCAGCAGACTACTGTTTAATTTAAGTTGGCTATAAAGGAATGACAATTATATTTTAAATTGCATTTAAATAAATAAAACATGCAGGAACTACTACAAGATAAATTATAGCTGAAGCTGCAAATAGCTGATGAGTTGTACTGATACGAATCCTATTCCAGTGTTAGCTTTTTCTATTTGTACTCTTTTTCACAGCATTAAAACTACAAAAAGACAGTTAGGACAAGCTTACAGAAGATTTAACTTTATTATTTTTTGATGTTAATGCATTTAATGATTAAAAACACAAACACACTGAAGGCACATTACTAAATACAATTAAAAGATTACAGTTGATGACAGCAATTAAAACATGTTAATTAACAAGTGACAAAGAGAAACATTCGCCAGCATTGACTAAGACAAAAAACTGCATTACCTCTATCATTACACCCAACAAAATAAACACCATGCACTATGCTCACGTTACAAACATAGAAAGCAGTGAAAGTCCTCAGGAGGTAACCAGGATTTTCCTGGCCTGGACATTGTTGTTTAACAGATATACAATTAGCAAACAATGGCAATGATTTTTCATGACTTTTTCACCTTTTTGGTTTAAGTTCCTGTTCTTAATCCACAGCCAAGAACAACAAAAACAGTGTTTGATGTTGTTAGTGAGGTCTCTGTCTCTGTCTCTGCCTGGAAGTCCCCTTCTCGTCCTAAATATGACCAAATGGTGTCTTTAATCTGCAGTGTGCATGTACATCATTTTAGAGCAGACTAAACCCAGAAGCCTGACCTTGGAATTTCTCTGCCACATGAAATGACTGCCATATTTAATGTGAATGTATGGGCAATAAAATAACAGTAAAACAAATAAATAAATCAGTGTGAGAAATAAAATAAAGTGGAGACTGTAAATCAAAAGACTTGTTAGCCCCTTGAGTGTAATTGAATGGGATCAGGGACGATGCGGTTTGCCTGTGTCCGCAGTGTTTACTCACATCTCATACGGACGCAGAAAAAATAACAAAAGAAGAAAGGGATGATGTCAAAAGAAAATAAAGTGGGTGCTGAGACAAGAGAGAAGGAGATGAAGAATGGAGCAGACAGAAAAAGAAGAATAAAAAAGACAGGATGAGGAGAGACAAGCCTGGAATCAATAATCTAGTTTCTCTCGTCAGGCTGAGGATGGGAGAGTGAGAGAGAGGCGCCTGAGGACAACAAACCGCATCCTTCCTTCCTGAGAGGCAACATGGGGACAGGAAGGGCCACCAGGGGAGGTCACTTGGCCAGCGAATCACTTCCTGTCAGGGTCACTAGGCATCAGGGGATAAGTACATTTGGGTCACTAGAGGAGACACCTGTGTCTGATTGTCTGCCTCTGCATTTGAAACCCCCCACCCTCAGACGTAAACCTCAATGACAGCCAGGTGGGGAGTAGATACAGGGAGAGGGGGATGGGTGCTGGATCCAGAGAAGATAGCAGGAAAAGGAAGAAGTCAGTGTTTGTGCAGGGCGATGGCATCATTTTTGTCATCGTGTCCGCCCTCCACCAGCTGGAAGTCTGAAGTACAAATGAGGGTAGGAGTGAGGTAGAAAGACTGGCAAAAATCCAACGTGCCCATCTGACAAAAAACAACTAATTGTGTTCCTCATTTAAACAAAGACAAATGAGAAAAATGGCAGCGTGGCAAACTGGCAAGCGATGCTGTATGTTGTTGTGTGGTTATACAGAATTTGTATGTTAGAATATATGCAGTCTGCTCCAGTTTGGTGGCAAAAAAATCTAGCTATCAAAATTACAATGCAAGCATGCTGTGTTCACACATACTGTATGGGTTATAGGGTGTATTGTTAATGTTACAAGAAAGGGAACATACATTGAAATAATATGCACTGGATAGAAAGACACAGCAAAGGGTTGTGACGCTGAGGGCTAGAAGAGTGGACAAACTTTGCCACTGTGAGTGAGAAAAGGGGAATTAAGCCAGCTGAGGAGTGTATGTGTGTGTATATACATGTGAGTGTGTGTTTGAGAGTGTGCCAAGCTGACCAGAAAGTGCTGGCAATTTCCTTGAGATGCAGAGCTTCACCGCACTCCCAAGGGGGAGGCCAAATAAACTTCAGATGTGCAGCAGGATCTGTCCCCCCACTCTGTCTCCAGACTCCAAAGACTACAGAAACACATGGAAGTGAAGAAGAAGAGAGGGATAAGAGGACAAGGATAGCACAAAGGAGGTAGAGAGGAAAAGGGAGATTTCTGCTATTCTCATTTTTTTAAAAAACTCCTTCTCTGTAAGCTGTCATCGTCGTCAGCTCTGGGGAGGTTTGCAGATGTTTATCATGTACAGGGGGGAAGAAAAAGAAATCATAAATTGTTCCACGATGCATCCAAGGTCACAAGTTCAGACCCATAAAATACACGAATAACCCTGCAAAGTGTAATTATGGAAGTAAACCTCCACGTCAAAGGCCACAAGATTTAACCTCACAAATCCATCTAAATCATCTTGGCTGGAGATGGCTGTGTGATATATGGACGTGCATGCGTATATACACATGCTGTAAGGACAAAACTGAGACTGAGTTTAAGATGAACACATTTAAAGATAGCAAATTGTCCTGGAGCTAAAGCCATTTATGGAACAAGCTCTGTGAAACTCACAGTGTTTGTGTGAATGATTGCTCCTGCCAGTGCCGTTGTTTCTAATCTCAATCACATGATCAAAGACTATTCTATTCAATTCAATTAAATTTTATTTATATAGCGCCAAATCACAACAACAGTTGCCTCAAGGCACTTTATATTGAAGATAAAGACCTTACAATAATACAGAGAAAACCCCAATAATCAGACGACCCCCTATCAGCAAGCACTTGGCGACAGTGGGAAGGAAAAACTCCCTTTAAACAGGAAGAAACCTCCGGCAGAATCCGGCTCAGGGAGGCGCAGCCATCTGCCACGACTGGTTGGGGTTTGGGTGCATAAACCTCTGATAATTATCTGAAATGAAAATGTGTAAATTAACACACTTTTTAAGTACCTGATTTAGAACTTTTGCTGTTTTGAAGAAACTTTCCAGCAGTTAAGGGTCATTTTTTTTTCATTTTAAAAAGGTGTCTCTGTTACACCCAGCTTCCATCCAGAATTTATGTTTTTTAACAGCCCTGTACCACACACATGGATCCATAAATAAACCTCTGACACCCCACCCCTTCCTAAGAGCCCTGTGGTAATATGTGCGTGTCAACACACCTTGGTGGGTAAACAAATACACATTCCAACAGGGTGTTTACCTGTTTACCAACTGCCCATTATCCTATCCCCACCCCGTGAGAGCAATTTGACTGGATGGCTTTATAGTTGTAATAGTGCATATGCTGATATTAGATTTAGTATTGAAATATTAGTGATAGGAATATATATAAAAGAAAATGAAAAATAAGCCTAGTTATACACACAAGAAGGAAAACAGATGGGGCATGTTAATATTGTGCACGATATAACAACAAGGGAGAAAGCTTAGTGTATATAACTAAAGAAGCCAGTCTACGAGTTACAGTGTGGGCCTTTGTTCTTGGTCTTTTAAATTAAATAGCAACAAACCAAAATCTTGAAATTCTCAAATGGTGAAGGGGTTTAAATTAAAATGGTAACAATGTATCATTATTTTTTAGTATTATTAGTATTATTATTATTGATTATTATTGTATTATATTATATTATTTTTTATTTAAATGACACATTTCAAACTGAAACTTTAATAACTTTTGGATTATGGCGATCTGCTCATTATGATTGCACCTGACCAGTACCCAAAGAACTTGGCTAATGTATAACATTGTACGTTATGTTTTTTGGTGGCTGTGAAAATTGTATACCCCACTATTCTCTGTGTATTGATGCTAAGTGGCTTTTCTGTATGCCTGCAGGCATTTCCATTGATTGGCCTTTGTATAAAAATCTTTCTATGTGCTTTCTCTTTCTTATCTGTGTACATACGTGTAAAAATCGAAACCTAACCAAAACATTTTAGAGCACTCATGACCAATGTGATCTCTCTCAAACAAGGTGGGGATGGCATCAACAACCTTTTAAGTATTAGATAACCTGCTCTACCTCCTGAGCCATAACCATCCTTGAAGGAAACAGGGGCGTTTTTGGTTAAATAAAGGATATAATAATAATAATAATAATAATAATAATAATAATAATAATAATAATAAAAAAAACATGTTGCAGTCACATTATCCAGTGTGCAAATGGCCATATTCTACATACTGACATAAAGTGTTGGGTGGTTGCCGACAAAAGTGTGTTCCAAGAGAGAGGAAATCACTCCAAGACACAGTATGTATAGAAGAATAGTGTGGAAAAGACATATGGATCATCATCTGTTTATAAAATCGCTATATTATTAGAACATGAAACTGGAAGTCTGTTATGTGTAATGTCACCTATTCTAACAATGATCAGAAATATGTAGAGCAGAGTCCTAATTTATTCCACAGCTTAGGACTATTAGTAATGAATTAGCAGACTGAATTGTAAGCAGTGTTTGGTGTAATACGTTACAAAACAATATGTTACTGTCATCACATTATGCTTTTCTGTAATGTGATTATGGAAAAATGTCATGCAATATTGTACTAAATTGAGTAATCCCATTGCAATTACCATTCTGATTCTATAATTATTTCTGTTACAAAGGTTTTCCGCTTATCTTTACTTGATGGAAAAAAAAAAAACAGAATATCAATGACATTATAGCTCATCCTGCTCATGATCTATTGCAGTTCATGGATAACTGTAATGCATGAAGTAGAAATAGAGAAATAAAGGGATGTATTTTCTTGTCATTGATTTGTTGTATAGCACAAACATATGAGAATTGAAACAGCGAAATCAACGAGACTTGCAAACAGTCATATACAGGACAAATTAATCTAGTTCACCTCCAAATGAAAGTGTTTGTCTTCAGGAGTATTATCACTACGTGGTCAATAGTAACCATGGCCATAAAAAGTATGAAAATATGTGAAAGCATCAGCATGTCATATCACTGACCATATTATTGATGTTAGCATAATGGTGATAGGAAGGCCCCAGTCAAGCCTTCCTAATGTTGGACTCAGCTAATAGAACCACTCTCTCCATGATCATAACAAATAGGATTGTGATCATCATCATCTAACAGGATACATGTGGTATGCAAGTGGTATGACATCACTTGGTATTTCATGAAGTTCTTTTTTTATTATTTTGTGCAAGCAAAATTCATAATTTAACATTAATAATCTTAAGTTAATGACTTTGCTAAATGGTTTAAAATGAATATTATTTGGTCCTCAGGTGGATGAAGTAGTTAGGTAAAAATGGAAAAGTGCCCATAAAAAGACAAACCTTGACCTTGACCACAATTTGAACACAGTTTGCGTGAAGAACCGTTAGGTGATCATTGTGTGCAAGTCTTTTTCAAAATCTGAACAATACTCTAGAAGGAATAGCGATTTGTTTGAATTATGGTGGGACACATGGACAACGCCATTGAATAAGCTAATTGGTCCTTTGGCCGGATGATTTAAAAGTCATCAAACATGTTTTTTTTCATGCGCACTAGATTGGTTCTTTGCAACCATCTGCACAGACAGCATTATAATACAAAGACAGAAGGGAAGAACCTAGACTGATAAAGCTGATGGTAGCCAAGCAGCCAGAGCCCAATCATCTACAGCAAACAAAAGCAGTTGTGAGCAGTCAGGCTTGTAGCATTCTAGTCTCCATTTCTGCCCGTACTCGTTTTCTACTGTAGAACTGCTGTGGTGATAGCTGTCAAGTGATGTGATCTTTGGGCTTTCAGCTTTGCTGTCAGCTTTATGTTAAAACTTAAAAACTAAAAGAACAATCCTCTATGTGTGTTCTCATTAGGAAAGGAATTTGCGGTAGTGTGTGGGACTGTAGTCTAGGTTTATCTTGTTAACAGGTAATTATCCGACAGTGCATCTCAGGTCATGTTATGGGCTAATGCAAAAGCAATGCAACAAGTACTTTCTCCAGGAAGCAACTAATAAATGCATCACCTTTTTTAAAAAGTAATGAGTAATGTGTAATACATTACTTTTTTGAGTAACAACCCCAACAGTGACCGTAGGTTTACAAACAAAAGATGACACATATGTGCATTGATTCTGAGCTCTGCAGTCAGACTAATCTGTTACAACTGCAGGGTCTTCTTGTCTCTGCACCTTAAAAAAGTTACTCACACATAGCGCATGAAGAACATATTTTCCATTTCATATTTATTTTCGTGTGTTTAGGCCTTATTTAAAAATGCGTCATCAAAGTAAATTTATTTCCAAGAAATAATGTCACAGTGTTCAGCGTTCTCAAGCTCAGCCACTGCCAACCCTTTTGGCAATTTGCTCATCCTCCTGCATTCCAAGCTTTTGGCAAACACTGTTTGATATACTGTAAAAATATGCATAAATTTAGTAAGTCAAGCTTGGCTTTGGGCTTATTATAAAATGTAATTACTGTAAACATTCTGAAAGCTCAGGCACTAGTCTGAGCTACAGGAGACTAAACAGGTTCCCTGCCAATCCCAAAACCAACTTACAAAACCACAGCCGCACCTCAACCCCACTGCCGCTACCTTTATTTGAGACTTTTTCTGTTTAAGTAATCATCATTTAATAAGTCTGTGAGCTGCAGCAACAGTGAGGGCTGTCGCTAGATATGAGCCTGCAATAGATGTGGGGTTACCTGTGCCATACCCAGACTACTGGGCTCACAGTGGGGAAGTATCCGTTTACCCTGGGTCTCCCCTGCTTATTCTGACTCTGGAAAGGTGCCTATAAAGCCAAAGTGAGGGTGGGGGTGTGTTTCCATTACGAATATTGCGCTCCTGAAACACTAGAAGACTCATTTTGGGGATCCAATTTTATTAAATCAACTGTGTGACAACATTGGGCTGTTTCCACAACATGAGCAGGTACGGTGGGTGTGAGGTGCACAGACAAAGTGCTCTTTGAGTGCTGTGGTCAGGCGTTTTGCCAGACACCTTTCCACACCTAGCACTTGGGGAGCCTTACTGAGAGTATGAGCTGAGCTTGTCATTGCCTTTACCATTATTGCACTCAACACATGGCCAAGAGGCTCTGATAGCTGCAACACTGTTGCTACTTAGGACTTGTGTGAGTGTGAGTGTGTGTGCGTGCGTGTTTATAGGCGGGCTGAATGTTTTTGCTTCTGTCGGTACTCATGAGTAGGAATAGCGAAGCCTGTTGCTGCATAAATGCTCTAACAATGAATTTATATTACTATAGAACGGCTGGCTGCAGTTACCTTAATGATGAAATATCCAGACTTCAATATAAATGAAAGAAACAGGTGACAAGTGTGTGTCTGAATATCAGCAGTGACGTGTGTACAAGGAGAGAAAGCAAAGTGTGACAAGAAAACCAAGGCCAATTACTCAAGTAGAATAATTAAGAGGCTGCAAATCAGAATGAGAGTCTAAGTAAATAAATAAGGGAAAGATTATTTATTTGATTTCAGGGAAGCTGGAGCTATAATTCATCTCTCATTGGAGTTGGCGCCGTTAGTGCTGTGCTTTCCAACATGCTGGAGCCTCCTCCCTACAAAGCTCCACTCTGCTCAGACTTAGGATTCATATACAACAAAACCTACTAACACCCTGTAAAGCACAGCAGGAAAAGGACAGGGATGCAAAAAGATAGGCCTGGGTCCTAATGTTAATACAGCTAGTAATGTAGCTACTGGTCACACGACCTGGAAGCCTTTTATTGGAATGTTTTCCATACTTTTAAGGTTGAGTTGGTACAATGAAAGTATTCACATTCTCACACGCACATTCTTACATGTTGTCTCCTTTCAACAGGAGGTCTGGGAGAAAAATTACTCTTATTTTTGCTTAGATTCTAATCCCATCCCTCCTTCACTGGCTGTCAGCCTGCCAGTTGAACAGTGTACAGGGCGGCTGCCATGTTGGCAGTTTAAGTCTTTTCCCTTACTTATTAAAGGCTGATTTTTCCCTTGGCCCAAATATCGTGAAACCAGGTATGATCACACAATGGACACCAGTTTAAAGGGGAGCCAAGGGGGAATGGTTTTGCTGACATTCATGAAAAAAAGCTGGGTGGAAATCAATGTCATGTCACATCCAGATATGATTATCTGTATTAATTTGATGGCAAGTACATAAATTCACATTAGTCGTCTCTTGCGAACCCATCCGCCCACCAACTCGTGTATGCAATTGCACATATGCTCTGGGTTTCCAACATATGGAAATACCTTTAGATGCAACAGTGATGAGGTATGACGGAAGACAAGTTTACAAATGAGCTTGAAAGAAGCTTCACATGCTCATGTGGTGGTGTCAGCTGGTGTCACATCGCATGTGAACAACCAAAAAGAGCAGTTGCCATGGTGATACGTCTGGGAAGAAACACATTAACACATACTGTACATGCACGTGTAGCCAAATACACACATGCAAACATTCACAGAAAAATAAACACACAAATGCACAGACACCCAAGAAAACACAATTGGCCACGAGCGTAGTCCAAATGGTGATACTTTCCTGGATGAGACAGCACCCTCTGGCCTGTGGGGCTACGACAATGGGATCCATTCTGCACAATTTCCTCTACACTGTTCGCAATCTTTCCCTGTCTCTCTTGCTTATGACTGATGATTGCAGGGCAGGGGTAAGTTTAAGATGCCCAGCTAACATCATTACAGGAGTCAAAACTCAGCCTCCGTTGATGCCCCAACAACAACATTTGAAAAGACATAAAAATGTTCTCAAAATTAAAATCTATCCAAATTAGATTCAAAACGAAAACTGCTCTGGATTTGCATGTATTATGTCAGTCACTGTGTGCAAACAATGCCTTCAAAAGCTCATATCAGTGATTTAACTGATGCCTGCCCATGAGGCTGTTACAAAGAAAAGTCAAGTTTCAGACAGATGAAGGACTTTTTTCACTGGACAACATTTGCTACTTCAGTGTGCATGCCAGAAAAGCTCTGAACATGTGTCACAGTGGGAAAAAAAAGGCATTCCACATTAGGACCATTAGAAGTGCAGTTATAGGGAATTGTCACGTCTCCCCTTTAATTAAAAAAGATGTTTCAAATAAAACCTACTGGATCACATTCCCTTTAGGAATACTTTAAATAGGCTACAGGACTGTATGGCTGTCTGAGGTTAGTGTATGTATCACTCAGCTGGAGAAATAAGGGAGGGTGGCTCGAAGCCAAACCCAGTTGAGGGGAACGTGTGCGGGGTGTGGGGGCTGGAGCCAAAGGTTTGAGCTGGAGCACACAGATGTGAAGGCACTGACGGATGTATCTGCGACAGATGCTGGCTTTGCTTAAGCATGTGCAGCTGTGTGAATGTGTGCACATGCGTCTTTGCACTTCTGTGTACAGTATGTGTACATAGTCATCTGTACATTCTTTTCATCAGTGTGTGCATGGATCATCATGTGTATGTGTGTGTTCCTCAGCTCCAAACTTAAGTCTTTTGAATTCTGGCTACTCAACAAAAGGCAGGGCAACTCAAGATGATCTCTGCATTTAATGTTCCCTAACTGTTTATTAGCTACTTCGTGAACGTTAAAGAGTAAGAGATAAGAAATTGGCCAAAGAAAATATACAAAGGCAGAAAGAAAAAAAGGAAACTAAGCCCAAAACATAGAATAAAAAATGAACAGGTATCAGTAGCTTGACAGCTCACTTGTTGTTGCAGTTGGTTTCACATAGCACAGAAGGACAACAGAGTGAATCAGAGTGTGAACAGTATCTGCCCCCCGCTGAGTGTGTATGCGCATGTGTGATTGTTGAAATCACAGTTTGTGTGGGTTTCAGTGCACACGTTTGGCTATCCCTGCGCACATGCCTACTTTATGCATGTGAGAGGAGTACTTGCATGCATGTGTGGTTTGAATATGACATAAGCCTTGCTAAGCTAGTAAGCTTCTAATAGCACTACATGCTTCAGCTGCCTGATTACAAACAGATCCAGGTGAGTGTGTGATAGCGGCCTTCTCCTTCTCTCTCCTGTCCTTCGTATCCTCCGTCACTTGCTCCCTATCCCAGTTAACTCACTTCAATGTGTTTCAAGACCTATGTCGTGCATGTTGCTCATGACTGCAATTTGGCCAGCCGTTCACATAAGGAAGTGGCTATTAGAGCACCATGCCACATTTAAAAATCCTCCCCCACTGGCTTGGCACGCAGAATTTTATGGACACAGGTGATGGAGTGTCACTGAGGAATTGCTCTGCACCATCAAAGCTCTAATGATCCTTAATAGCAAATGCATGTATTTTACAACCGCACAGCTAACAGAAAACTAACAATTATATGTAATGTCATTCTCAAGGTGCAGTAAAATACATACATTTTGAAAAGAGGAGCTTAGATTGTGGTGTTAAGGCAGCCAGACAGGAAACAAAACTGTTTTTTACAGGGCTGGGGCACCCGAAAGTAATTACTTATAACATAGGTTGAGGCCTGTAATAAACAATTACTTGGATTACACCAGTGTTGTGCCTCATAAACACTGTGGTTCTAAACTACATCTAAGTTTTTAGACTGTGTGCTGGCTGGGCAAAAGCTCTACCTCACTAGGGAATCATGTCTGATGCTCTCATCATACTATAATTTATTAAGATCATAGAAAGAGGGGAAACAAAAAAGATTGATAACACAGGCAGCAATAGCAAAAGTTATAGTAAGAGGCAGTGACCAATTAGGAGGAAGACAGGTGCACCAGAAAACTGGAGTGACAGTAAGAGACAGATCTGTGACCTGTAATGATCTTTCAAAGAGTTGGATATCATCCACAAACAAGCTAAAAACCATGTGCTTCCTGGTATCCAGCACAAATGTTCTGTTCCTTTTTCCCCCAAAGGGCAATAAAAGAAATGTCACATGCAGCGCTCCACAACACTCTTACCTCCCCCCCCCGAGCACAAGACAGCGACTATACCCTCTCCTTTACTCTTTTTCTTCACTCTGACTTCTGCGTATTCTTGTGCTCCCCTTTTTCCCAACCTGTGCCAGTAGGCGTAATGCTGTAGCGCTGTCCTCTTCTCTGCATCATCTTAGCTTTAGGCCAAGCCTGGCAACTAAACTGTCCAGCAGCCCAAGGTGGAGCCAGGCAGAGTGAGATTAACATGAACCCGGAGTCATTATGCTGTTCATGAGCCGTGTCCAAAGCAACAACTTTTATAGCACCTGTAACACACCAGCTAATCTGTCTGACACCCCTGACCAAATAAACACAGTAAATGCCACTCCAAACACACACTCCCACAACCTACTAATGCTGGCTTTGCACATAAGCAAATCTAAGGCACTGAAGGAAAAAACAGCATATTATTTAGGAAAGACAGCAAATTAACTTTGGTGTTTGTGTCTGACCTTCTTGGTGGATTATCATGAGCAATTAGCAGCTATAGGATAGCTTGCTTACACATTGTGCCAGATCCCTCTCAGTCTGAGCCAACACACCACATCTGTTTTACCCATCAGTCAATGCCAGAGCCAATCAGTCGAAATAAATTGAATAAACCAAAATGCAGACCCTTACATTTCATTACAGGAATTGGGATGTCGTAGGGGGAGTGCGCTCTGCCAACAGACATACTAGCCCCTTTATTGACAAGCATGCTGCACTAATTGCAGCCTCTGTGATTACACAGTTTAACTGTATTTAACTACATTAATAGAATAGTGTGCACTAATGGGAGTGGGCATAATCCTTGGAAAGCGGAGATGTACAAAATTGAATAATCTGTGATTCACTCGCCAATAAGTAGAAGAGTAATGGAAGCAAACCCCTCTGTGTTGGTTGCAATCCTGTACCATAGTCTTCTCATTAGGACTAGTCAAAGAAAGCCTTGTGGTTGGTTTGACCTGAGCCAGTGACTACTGCTGTGTGAGTGAGAGCACAGGAATGATCATGTTCCCAGGGAAACCGGAGGTTAAAGGGTCACCAGTGATTAAGCATTGTGGTGGATTATTAACATCCTCATATTTGAAGAAAATGGTTAAAAACAGATCAAATTCTGAAATTAAAATGAAAATTTCTGAATAAATAAACATGTAGACCTACTAGATATTATTGGAATACATTTACTCTAAGTTTTGACAGTATGATTAATTGCTGTCACCTCATCTATCCAAAAAGAAACAGATCAAACTAGCTAAACTCAAAGTGAGTAATGTTAGGAAGCTATGCTAACTTGCTTTGAAGATCCCATGCTACCTTATGCTTCCAGTGTATTAATAATTGTCTGTATATTTTTAAAACTTGTGTAAAATCTCTCTGAGTATCTTCCAAAACAGCCTAAAAATATACTGTTATTATTAATAGCACCACTTTAGCCAAGCTAGATATCTTCCATTTAACTAGAGGCCATCCTGCAATGGGATCATACCTGCTGCTACTCTAATTGGCTCTTGTTCTCACCAAATCTGGGCTTCATTTTGATTCTGTCTCTTGCGCAGTTTTAATACAGTTGTGTTGACAACATCTGCCCAACACCTGCCACACCAAGTACCCACCAAATGACTTTGCTATGCTATCTGGCTGGTAAATATAAAAAGTTTAAAGTTGGGTTACGAATACCTGAGAAGAAAAAAAATAATGTGGGAGAGAGGAATAGCCCTCTGTGACAAAATATGCTGTGCTACAAGCTACAGTGTGTGTAATGCACCATGGAAATTGGCAGTATATCCTCTAACAGCACTGACACACAACTGTCAGTCAGCAACTGCCATGGGAGCTGCGAGAGACCTTAAACATAAGTGGGATTTATGGACTGTCCAAACTGCAAGTCAGATTGTCTGATAGTGCCGGAACAGCCCACCACCACCACCACCACCTTTCCAACATCTGTGCCGCTTTATTATGTGCCACCTAACTTTTGGAACCAGTCAACTTAATATTCACATCTGATTTACACCAGCTCTGGGGAGATGATAGAACAAAAGTAGAGATGATATCTCATCCTCCCTTCTCTTTGACATTGGGCCTTTTAGTTGGCTGTACAGCGTGACCTCTCAGACTATAAACACTTGATTTTTAACACGGCTGCACGGCGCCTCTTAAGAGCTAAATTGGAAAATTCAGTTTTAGTAAAAAACTCAAACTCTTGTGCAAATTATTTCTACATTAGCCACATCAACAATGAGTTTCAAAAAACTCCATGAGTGGAAGCATCTGAACAGTCTTGTGAAATATCCATTATTTCTTGCTGTCATCAATCACTGACTGATGACAGCAAGAAATAATTATCAAAGGACAACACCCTGATCCAACAGCTGCAGTTCCTATAGAGCTGCATTACATTTGTACACCAGCACCTTTTGGATTGTCCTGATTTATGCCACATTGTTTAAATGAGAAAAACATATACTTAGATTGTTTTTTGTGTTTTTTAAAAGTAATCAATCTGTGATTGTATAATAGTTTGGGAAGCGGGATTGACAGTGGACAGTACTGATGGATATGAGCAGAAATACTGAAAAAGAAAAACATGAATGCGAACCAGTTTGCTTTTTGACTGTAAACTTATGTTCTAAATTATAAAGCATGAACATAAAAAAGTTTTATTCAGCGTGACGAAACATTTTGCTAGTTCTTGCAAAGTGTGAACTTGCACAACACTACTGATGATCATCATTATCATAACAGTGGTGCTGATGAGTTTGGACGTTTCTTTAGCCCAAAGAGGCTCTGCAAAGCGGAAGTGTGGGTGATCAACCAACAGACCGGGACATGTGGTCAGGGTCGAGGGTCAGCTCACCCCCACCTCCAGTTCCCCCGCACTGTTGCACACAGGAAGTCTGAATCAACACACAAACTCACATCAGTTAGTGTGCACACACACATTAAGATGTGCATAGCGAGAAAAAAATTCCTGGTTGCTCCTCCGGGGATGACCCAATAACAGTTCCCTTGAACAGACCATGTTCTCAGCACAGTGATGACCTGCTCCTGGAACTCGTAAACACAGGCCACCCAGAGTGAGAAGGGGCTTGCACTAGCCTAGAGGCTGCTTTACACCAGCCAACTGTCATGTCCTGTGACCTGACCTACCAAACCTGGAACTTATAATAACATAGTCACATACACATACACATACACAGCCTTGTATCCATGACTTCACAGGACTTACATTAATTTCTAGGAGACTTCCACTAACCTTAACCATAAATTCTACTTTTCCAGCCCTAACCTTTACCCATCCTTAACCTGAACCTAAAAATAACCTTTAAACATATCTTCTGCTTAAAATAATGTAATGCTCCCATAATGTAACTGTGCAAAGATATTAAGGCCCTTACAACATGAGTAAAATACCTGGAAAACAACATAGATTTTATTACTGATGCTTAAAAACTTACTTTAAAGTATTCTGAGCTGGACAAATAATTGAAACATGATGCCAAGAGTTTCTCCTGGAGCAGTTCTGATATTTAAAAAATAAACCTGTTCCACAGGTCAATGAGGAAGAGATTAAAAATCAAGCATGCAACAAACTTTGCTCACTGATCAGTATGACAGGTGGCACAGAAGATGGTTCCTCATTGGATGTTCATGCAAATATTCACACAGGTGAAGGAGGAAGTGCACCTGTGACCTGCTTAAAACCTTTGGTCTGCATTTGCACACTCTGTTTCTGCATTTCAGTATGACAAATCAACGCTGATGATCTGTCTGTTGCATTTGTTTGCCAGAAATATGAAACTAACTTACATGATTTATTTGCATAGCTTACTGCATAACTGGGCTAGGCTGGGCTGGGTTATGTGTGAAATTTCTTTTTTCTTTTTTTTTTTCCTTTTGTGACCAATGAGTGGTTTATATTCCAATTTGTAGCCAAGATGGGTTGAACAGCAGTATGCAGAATGAAGCACAAATGAGCAGCTACAACTGTAGGGTGCCACTGTGTTTCAGAACCAGCCAAATGATTCACAAATATTCTTTTAGCGTACAAAAACATCTATAAATGGCTCCTTTCAACCAAACTTTTCTTCCCGTCCAGAGTTAGCAAACAGAGGTTGCTGTTAGACAGAGCATTGATTATGTGCAGAATGTGTTTGGTACTGAAAGATGGTGGGGGGTGTTAGATGAAATAACAGTGTGATGACTGTTCAGAATCCCGCCCTAAACACAGTCTTTCATTAATGACCAGAGGTCTGGTCATGAACTTGTGGCCTGGTCAAATAATGAATCCATTTGTGGTCCTGCAAAAAGAAAAAAATAGTCACTTAACTTCTCTCACTTCTTAGAGTAGCAACTGAAAGCATTCTGTTATGTTCCTGCTGATTTTGATAGTGTATTCCTTTGAGGGTCATCTTAATTTAACTTATCAGTGCCTCAGCAGATGTGTTTGGTTGTGTGAAGCACCAGATGTGCGGGGCACCTGTAGCGTGCCGTCAACACTGAAGAGAGACCCCAGCGGCAGGCAGGACAGTAGAGCTTGTCCAGGCAGACACAGATGCACAGGGTCACACAGGGCGACCATTGTGTGGTCATCATTTATGCACACATACACACACATGCACACACACACGTACACGTACACACACACACACACACACCTGGGATTGAAGGCAGTAGCAAAGTCCCACTGTGTTAAATGTTGAATTGAATCAGCAAGCCAGCTGCTGTATTGCTGTTAAAGGGATCTACCAGTATACTGGTCTGGACTGGCTGTGCAACTGCAGAGGTCAGGCAGAGGCTGGGTGACTGACTGGCTGCCCTGTGTGCCCCTCACATGTAGGGTGACCAGACAGTGATAGTTCACTGACATGCCACCATTTATGAACTATAAAGTCTTCCCCCCTCTTTCTTAAAATTTCTTAAATCTTAAAAATACTACACATCATACAACTCTACCGATACACTGTATTTACATTTGAATGTATCACAGATGTAGACTTACGTCATGAATAAGGGACTTCAGACTTTAAAATGAAAAAAAAAAGACTTTGAGCTTGACCTTGAATAAAACACAAATGTCTAATGGCTAGGACTTGGTCTTTTCACTTGGAAGGATTTCATACGCTCTGAAAACCCGAGGGTTAGCAGCAACCACTGATGTTGTTTGAAGTGAGCTACATTTGGAAATCCACTCAAAAGACAAACAAATGTTGACTTGAGTAGGACATAAAACTGAAAAAAAGAATAAATAAAAAAATGTTGCAGTCATGCCTACCTTGAGTTTAAAAAAGAAACTGTCTTCGCTACTTCACTATGTTTATCCTTTGATCTTTTGACCAGAAAGTCCCATTTTTTCAGTTATATTGAGTTCTGATGATTAAATTAGCACGATTCTCAGTGGATGAATCCAAGTCTTGTTAGTTTTATCCACTGAAAATGCAATCTATTTATGGTACTAAAAGCACTAACACCAAATAATGTATTATCAGTGAAAACTGCTGTTTGATTTAAAATCTAATCCCTCAATCAAATCAACAGAAACAAAGTTCTGTCTGCATGCATCACTGCAACTGCTTGATATGGAGGCAAAAATAGTATTGGTTGCAACCATCCTGGCTGACCTATCTGATTGATCATTACAGACTCGTGGACATAAATCACCTCAGCTTTAACCTGTTTACCCTAACAAACTTTGTAGTGATTCCATTATTTTGGACCAGCTACAGACAAATAGATATATATATATTTTTTCACTATTTGCAAAAGCCTAAAACCAAAGGCATGACCAAAACAGGGAGCCTTTCAGATGTCCGATCATGCTATAATGTGATACAGAATTCTTCACCATTGTAGCAATTGCGGGTGGATGATAACAACGTTCTTCAACAGCTCAGTGCCCAGTTTAAAAATGCAGATGTCAGATAGCCCCATTTTCACCGTCCCCTCTTCTCCTCCACTCTTGATCTCTCCACTTTGATTTATTCATTTTCTATGTTGGCGAGCCAGATAGAACAATGGTGTCTTTCATAACCAAGGCAGTGTTCCCACTACCAGCACCCCGCTGTCCCCCAGAGTCCCTCATCCACCAGGCCGATCTGATGTGACCTGGTCATGGTGGACTGGTTCTTCTTAAGAAGGAAACACAGAAAGAAGGAAACGTAAAGATGTGAACACACACAATCACATTTCTTTTATCATATTTTACTTATATGCATGTATTTTTAGCGTATCAAAAAAAAAATACAGTTTCTAATGTGAGATCTAGGCTGCAGTTTTAGCTCTACTTGAACATTTAAAAGTAATAAAACATATTCAGAAATAGATCTAGAAATATTTTCAAACTATAAGGTTCATCTTATGATTGCTTTCATTTAGTTGGATTTAGGGGTTATAGGTATGAATTTATGCTGTGTTTGGAATGATGCCTTGCTCCGATAGAGCAGGCATACATTTCTAGTAGAGTGGAACTGTTTCAGCACAAGCTTCAATGGCATATAAAAAGAAGCCAGAACTTGTTTCTCCGTCTAAGAAAAAAAGCTGAAAACTCAAATGCATACACACACGCACACACACACACACACACACACACACACACACACACACACACACACACACACACACACACACACACAAGACTAAATTTTCAGATCTAACAAGTACCAG
>VUQS01037197.1:10142-28474 GCA_015108495.1 Heterochromis multidens
AGGAAAAAAAACAGTTAAAAAAAAAAAAAAAAAAAAGGGCTCTGACTTGTTAGGGAGCAAACATTGCCTGTTTTTCCGACTGCTGCTACAACTGAAACACGGTCAACTTAAGTGTGACGTCACTCCCTGCTCCTATGTCTGCGGTTAAAGGAACACAACACTAAAGTTAGGGCCGTGGCTGCTTTCATGGAGCCATTTGCTGTTTGCTAGGACTCACCTCCACTAACTGGAGTCATTTAACTGGACCTCTCCACTATGTTTGTGCTGTTGGTGCCTTTTTAATGATCTTTCAGACAACATGGTTTTCTGTGTCTAAGCAGTTTGTGCTTCAGGTTTGGTGAGTGAAATCCTAGCTGTGTATTGGTGTCTTACTTGGCACTGATTTGCAGATACGTGCGTCTGGCTGTTGCACCTGTATGTCTAACCAAGCTTGATTGCGTTAGCTGGTAACCTAGCACACGACCCTGTCAACTAAATATCATTGCTTCTTGGCTGCAGCTCTAACTTTAAAGGCTTTAAAATATGGAATCCAGAAACCAGCTGGTGGTGTCCCAGTGGCTACGTCCATCTTTTATATACAGTCTGTGGTTACCACATGTAGACAGTAGAAATAAAATGGATCCCATCACCCCACGTCAGCACTTATTTGGGCTCTGATAACTTGGGATGGCTGTTTTTGCTCTGTTTTCTAAGCCACAGCATAGAATAATTGAGTATAATTTATAATGAAAGTAATAATAAGCTGCAGCCTCCTGATTTCTAAATTTCTTCTGATTTCCAGTGACTTTTCTTTTCCTTAGCGCAGTTGTACAGGACTCAGTCCAACACTTATTGCCAACGTGAAAGAGAGAGACAATCCTCTTAGTCCAGAGCCTGTTTTCTTTCTAGGGCACTTAATGGGTCTGTGCAGAGCTGCTGTCAGTTCAGCCGGGATGTCGGATATCCTCTCCCTGTTACGTCCCTTTGTCCGTACAAGGTAGGGTCTCCTGTGAAACACAACCTCCCCCCTTCTCCTCTTCTTTATGGCCCAAGCCGGCAGCTGCAGGGTTAATGTTTAGCAGCAGCAGCACAGGCAGGAGTTGTAGGAGGTGGAGGAGGAGGGGAGAAGGAGAGCAACCGGGAGGTGGGGGCTGGTCCACAGCTGTTGTAGTAGGCAGGGTCTGTTGGGGTAGGAAGCTTGCCTCACTCGCCCTGGAACAATGGGAGACATGGCAGCCTCTGCAGACAGCACAGACACACACACAATGCTCATGCCCAAGGACAGGCCTTTTCTAGCTGTAGCATAGAGGAAACCGGCTTCCTCGCCGCGCTCGCAAAGTGACGGCACTTTTAACAGGAGGGGTGGGGGAACGTAATCTCCTCGGCAGCCGGAAAGCAGAAATGTAAGGTTGTGGCCTCTTTTCATGTTCTTTTTTTTTTTCCCTCTTTTTTTCTCGTGCCTTGCGTTTCATTCTGCTATGAGGAGATCTCGGATGACTGGATGACAGAAAAGGCAGAAGGAGAAAGGTGAGCTGACCCCAAATTTTTACTTTTGGAGGAGGGGATCAGGGGTAAATTTGTATTCGTGATGCAGTTTTTACAGCTGACATGGTGTCTCCAGCGCCCCTCGCTCTGTCTGCCTGTTGGGATGTTGTTTCTGTGTCCAAACAAAGCAGATTTTTTTTTTTTTTTTTTCCCCCCGAAATGACAGCGAGGAGACGCGTGTTTTGTGTGGTTTTGTAGTGTTGACTTGACATGAATGGGCATGAGATGACTGCTAAAGCAGGGTTGATTTTTCTGTGTGCATGTGTGTTTAGGTTAGCATTAATATCCGTGGGTTAGCTTACATTTTATGACAGCAGCAGGCCGAGCACTGTTAACACTCTGTGTCCTTTTTATTTAAATGTTGGCTGAACCAGCTCAGAATCCTGTTTTGGTTGCAGCTAACAAAGTGTCATAAATCTGGCTGAAGGTGGTGGATGGTGCAGCCTGAATGCTGCTTGAATGTGTGATATCAGGAGGATGAAGGGACCCTTGATGTGCTTTCTCCCTGGGTGTGGAGGTTGCCTGGCACAGATTTAAGAAGGATCCCTGCGTTTTGTGTGATTGCGCTCAGACCTGCATGGCTCACATCCAATCTCTCAGGGCCCTTTTGGGAAGGGAGCTCCCCTCCTCCTCCTCCTCCCCCATCCCTTCCCCCACCACCTCTTGCTCCTCATCCCAAATATTGCTTGTGTGTGATTCGTCTCGGTTCATGTAGCCAAACATCAGACAGGAAGCAGTGCCGAGGGAGCCCGCCAGCCTGATTCTGTCTCACCCACATCTCAATTCCTCTTTGATATTTATCTGCATCTGTATTAATGATGCCGACAACTGTGCGTCTGCAAAAAAAAAAAAGACTTTGGCCTACATTTTTTTGGGGAGATTCAGCCATGCCCAAGTCTTGTTTAATTCCAGCGTGTGAGGACTGAGTTTTTTGTCACATTGTTTACATCTCCTGCCTACACACTTTGCCTACACAGCGAGAACTTCAGTCTTTGCCTTCACAGATTGGCAGATGGAAAGGGTGGTGTTTGACATATCCTCAGACGGCCTTGCCTATGCCAAATCCCCAAGAGTGAGACTGACATGATTTAAGAAGCTTTTGTGCATTTCTTCTCTCTGCTTTGGCTGAGTCGCCTTTGAAATTTTCCCCCCCATCCCTACCCTCATTCCATGAATCTCCTCATCCTCATCCCCAGCATCCCACCAAACCTCTTTGAAAACCTAAATTTGATTCTTTGAATATTTCACATTTTTTGAGCAGCCCACCCTCAAAAAAATTGAGGTGCAAGTAAATTTGAGTCTTATTTTGAAGCTCATTGATCTGCTGCCTTCATGGCTTCATGATTTCTGTTTCCTAGCACCTGGTGTACCGAGGCCAGAACAGCTGATCTGCTTTTGCTCTATTAAAACCCCAGATTGAGTGGGCAGATGCTCAACACCTCTAATCCCATTTCAGTTTGACAAGATCTAACAGGATCAGGCCCAGTTACCTTAGAGCGTGTTTGGAAATGAAGAGTTAATGCTGCAATTCGGTGCCCCAGCATATCTGTGTTGACGAGACAAAAAGCTGGCTGAGGACTCTGCAGCAGACGAGGCGCCCCACTTATGCTGTAAACCTTTGTAGAAAGCGAACATAATTAACAGGGAACTCGATTAATGGGGGAATCCCACATTAGGCTGAAACTTTAAAGGAAATCTTTGTGTGGCACTGTCCTGCGTTTTGAGAAAGACACAAAAGGGGAGTTCTTAAATGCTGTCTACTGAATTATTCATCCATCTTTCTTTCATTACACTTTACAATGACTCAGAGATGAAAGGAAAGACGAGATTGAGGAAAGAGGGCGAGATAGAGGAGTGGGGGCTTGTGGTCTTTGCATGGCTGGCGTCTGCCGAGTGCTGGTGTCTCCCGAGGGCAATGGAGCATCTTCCTCTCCTCTCAGTTTCCTGTTCGCTTGTGGAGCAGAGGAGGGCTGCAGCCTTTGCCCACAGCCCATCACAGAGGTGACATTGGCCTCAAACCTCTGCACTCAACCCCCTCCTGAATTCCGGCTATCAAACTTTTCGAGATCTTGTTACACACGGGCAGATTTTGTGGTTTCTATCTTATGATTTAAGATGCAGAGAGGAGAAGGGGAGGGGGGAAGATGAGGCTGGGGGCTTATTACCTCCACCATGGAGGTTCTGTGATTGGTTGGTTTCTTTGTTAGCAGGATTATTCAAAAAAGACTTGATCTGGATCCGGGATTCTTCACCATTGTTTGATGAGGCAAAGCTGCATGTTTCACTTCATATCTTCACAAATGTGTATCAAATTATGAAATGAGAAAAATATAGAGACTTGATGTTCTCCAGAAAATATCACAATCTCATCCGAGATTCAGATATCCTTCTGCGTATCCTCCTGGGACTCAGTTCGTGCATTGTGAGGAGGAGATTGTCAGCCTTGGTGGAGGTGTGCAGTCTCTTACTCCTGTTTTTCTCTCCCTCAGCGCCGTGGTTTTGCTGTTGGGAGACAGAGGTGCCTGACGGGAGACTGACTCCTCTTCAAGTATCATTACAAGAGCTGACCCCACAGGTGAGTACAAGATTCATTTTTTTCTATAAGTTAACAATTATTTTGAATAAAAAAAAAAAAACTGTAGAATATTTTGTGGATAAATAGATTTTAATCATTCAGCTTATAAAATGCCAGAGATATAGCGAGAAATGGTCATTACAGTCCTCAGAAGCATATATTTTTAGATGGGTGTAGCTGTAATTTCAAGGCACAGATGTCATCTTAAATATCATAAATTATTTTTTTAGTTATCTATTGTCAAATGAAGGCACTTTTGATGGCACATTTGCAGCACCACATGTACAGTTTAGTTGTCTGTAGTTTGTCTGTTTTACTTCCTCGCTATTAATCAGACCCTTTGATGTGTACCAGTAAATTTAAATCTCATTCATGGCTTTTTGTGCACAAAATCCCAAAGAACACAGCTGGGTTAACCCTGTGTTAGAGGACTCAGATTAGACTGTCAGTTTTGCATTCTTTCAAACATGCAGTCCTTTATGGTAAACATGTTACTGCATTTCCCTGTATTTTTACTGTCAATTGGTAATGTTTCCCTCCGAATCCTTGGCACGTGTCCAATCCTACGATTGTGTTAGTGCGTATCAAAATCAGCTTGCAACGTGGCAGGAAGTATAGGAATAAACATGTGGAATAATCATATAACACATTTAAATGAAATCAAATCGCTCATGCTATGAAAGTCGATCTAAACGTTTGTACCACACAGTGTCTGACACCTTATATTCATTTTCTTTTGGAATAAATTGAAAATTTTCTGGCCTTTTTAAAATTGCTCAGTATTAATTTGCTGCCTGTTGAGTTCTTGATTTATTGTTTACTTGTTTAGTCCACAAAATCTCAGATGGTAGCAAAAATTGCAGAGACCACAGTTCTTATTTTGTCCAAACAACAAAATATTCCATATAAAGTAACTGTAAATCTGAGAATATAAGGAGCTGTAACCATCCATGTGTGCTGTTGTGTGCTTTCAGAATCACTTAATAGATTCTTTGATTACAAAATGATCAAAATAAATGATGAAACAAGGTTTCTTGAACTGTTTAACCAAAAGTCCACATCCTAATGATATGAAAATGTTACTATCACTAAGAGTCCCAAACCTATATGTGTATACTCTATATCTAAATATTAAGTATATAAACCTGAATATATTTTATTTATTGTTTTATATAAAAAAAATAAAACACCACATGCTCACTTTTACGAAGGTGGACACAAAGAAAGTTCTGCATTTTCAGTTGAAAAATAGTCTATTATGAATGTACCTGCAGATGAGCTTTCAGTGCTTTGACTAATCATTGCTGCTTCAGTTTTTTTTTTATTGTCTAAGCCAAAGAAAAATTTATCTTTGACTCAGTTTCGGTGCCACTTCTCTGTTTTATTTCCTCTGTCTCCCTGCTTGTTAGTCATCAGGCTTGTTGGTAGTTTCTGTGTCGGTGCTTTACACCCATGAAAAGTTAATCCGACCTTTGCAGCAGTCGCTGCTGGCTGATTTGTTTAAAGGACACCACAGCTATTTATTTCCAGCAGAAGACATGTTAGTATTCCTCTGGTGTCAAGTTGCACTTTATTTGTTTGCTGATGAATGTGCAGCAGTGTCCCCGCAGCTCACATTTTTCATACGCAGGTATCCGCTTGAGTCATTTTAGGAGGAACAAAAGCCACCACATGCCCGCTTGGCTCAGAGGCTAACACATGATCCTGCCTGTTTTCTTCACTGATTGGAGTTTTAAGCTGTGAACGCGGCGCCTCGCTGCTCTTTGTTTACACTTAGTGATGTCTGATTGAGTGGCTGTGTTTTCCAGAAGGGTGCATTTACAAAAACAAAACACTTCGTGCTGACTTTGACCTTCACTCTTATCTGTTTGCTCTTCTTCTTTTTTATTATCACTTGTGTGCATCCTTGCTTGTATCCTCTTGTTACCTCTTTATTTCTATAGACAGAAAAACAACCAAAACTTTATTCAGCTGAGTTTATTTTAGGAATTTACATAGCAAGGCCAAGACCTTAAAGTAGCATAGAGGGAGACCCAACAAGTCCTCCACAAGCCTGCTATTGGTGACAGTGGGGAGAAATCCTATTAACAGGAAGAAACCCCCAGACAGAGCCAGTGAAAGCAGCCTTTGGTCTCAACTAGGACTGCTCAGTTATGGCAAAAATCCTAATCACATTAACTCAACTCTTGAAACGTCATGCATTTGGTGAACTTTTAAGAAAAACTGTGTTGTTTAGTTTGAAGAAGTCTGGAGAGGAGCAAAGTCTTTCCAAGCAGCTGAATTGATTTTAGCTTTCTTGATGACTAAAGTCGCTTTCAGTTCGAGTTAAAGTAAATCTACCTCAGCCAACCCTCACCTATGGTCATGAGCTGTGGGTATTGACCAAAAGGACAAGGTCGAAATGAGTTTTCTCTGTAGGGTGCCTGTGCACAGATACCTGTGTGCACCAGAGAGCTCAGAGTAGCCGTTCCTTCATGTTAAAAGGATACCTGGATGCCTCTGTTTGGAGGTTTTTTTTGGGCATGCCCAACTATTAGGAGGAGACTCCAGGATAGATCCAGAACCCCCTGGAGAGATTATGTCTCATCTGGCCTGGGAGCACATCGGGACCCTTCAGGAGAAATTGGAAAGTGTAGGCATGGAAAAGGATGTGTGGGATACCTGGTTTAGCTGCTGCCACTATGACCTTACTTAAGATAAGCAGAGGAAAAGGAGCAAAATGATTGATTGTTTTATCTTGATTGACTTGTTTTTGTAACGGCTGGAAGTACGGCTGTCAGTATGTAATGGTATCAATGATAACTCTGATATTTAAAAATTGAAATGTTCATATTGTGGTAAAAATGTGTATATGATAATATAAATAATGCAGCAGCACAGTTTGGGTTACAGCCTCACTTTGCAGTTTATAGCAACTCTCTTCTCTTTCAGTAACTACTTTACTGCAGCCTCAGCTCATCTGCGCACTTTGTGGAAAGTAAGGTGACAACCACTAAAAGCACTCACTTCTCTGTCTCTGCAGTAACTTCTCACACAATACACCAGCTCAGTTAGACTCAGTCGCTCATACAGGTGCAGTCAGGCTGGTGTTATGTTGTTGAGTGAACCCCTGGAGACTGTTGAGTAACAATGGGCCGTGAGGTCAGTTTCATGATCACACTAATGATCATATTAATGATCATGAAACTGACCTCACGGCCCATTGTTACTCAGTGGTGCTAGTTTCGGTCATTATGCAAATGTACTGTTTATAAGGTTGGGGAAACCTGCAGTCAGCTGAGACTGATTCTGTTCATCTGGACGTAGCGTTTTCAGTGGGAGAAATGTATCGTCACTTATCCAAGTGACTTCTTCAACTTTCTGGAATTTCCTTACTTCCTTACGATACTTATGTAAATAGAATATTTATACCTGTTTTGTTTTTGCTTTGTCATTGTGCAATATTGTGTGTAGGTTGATGAAATGAATTTAATCCACTGTAAAATGAGTCTGAAAGTCTGAGTCCTTTGTTCATTTTCTACAAAGTATACCAAACTCGAAAGGGTTGGCAAACTTTCCGAATGCACTGTATATATTCTGTATTTACTGATACGTTCTGAAATAGTTCTTTCAAGCTTTCTCACGGATGGGGATAAGTGGCAGGCTTTTCAAATGCAGCGTGAATAGCACTTTCTGTTTTCTCGCTCAACTCTCAATGGGGAACTTGTACTATTTGATCTTACCTCAAAAGCCAGATTGCTGCCTCCTCAGGTTTTGTTGAATAGTGTGAAACTTTGGTAATCTTCCTCAGATTGTTTAATGTGTTTGTTTCTTCAGTTTCTGTTGTAGTTTTTGCTCTTTTTTGTGAAAGGAGGTGCAGACAAAATGTTGTTGCCTGCTTGGTTTGATTGGTTTTATGAAGAATTTGATTTCATATTCTCCTCTGGGGCTCAGTTGACATTAGCTGCTATAGTTATGTTGTGCTTGGTCAAAGCTGAATGCATGGAGCCTCTTACTTTTTTTTTTCACCGCTTATATTATTTGCCTGTCTGCATGTGATTGAAATATAGCCACATTTCTTTATGGAAATATTTTAAATGTAGTGAATACTGATCATTTGCATTTTCTCCAAACACGGTGGGTTGAGTTGATGCCAAAGAGCTCGATTTTGGTTTCATCTGACCACAGCATTTTCTCCTAAGCCTTCTCTGAATCATTTAGATGTTCACTGGCAAACTTCTCTCACCAAGACAGACCTGTTTTCTTGATCAGGGGGACCTTGCAGGCACTGCAAGATTTCAATCTACAGTATTACAGAGTAGTGTGTTACCAGTGGTGTTCTTGATGACTGTGGTCCTAACTGCCTTTGGATCATTAACAAGCTCCTCCTGTATAGTTTTGGGGTGATCCACCACCTTTCTCATGATCATCCTCACCCCATTAGGCTAGATCTCGCATGGACCTCCAGACCGACAGCGATTGATGGTCATTTTATATTTCTTCCATTTCTGAATAATCGCACCAACAGTTGTCACCTTCTCACCAAGCTTCTTGCTTATAGTCTTGTAGCCCATTCCAGCCTTGTGCAGGTCTACAATCTTGTCCCTGACAGCTCTTTGGTCTTGCCCATGGTGGTGGAGAGGTTGGAATGGAAGAAACTGATTCTGTGGACAGGTGTGCTTTATACACATAACGAGTTGAATTCAGGAGTATATGTGATTGATTGATTGATTGATTGATTGATTGTAATCTGTGTGCCACAGATTACAGTCAGTCAATCTGTGGGAGCCAGAATTCTGGCTGGGTTGTAGAGGATCAAATACTTAGTTCACTCAATGACATGTAAATCAATTCACAACTTTTATGTAATGTGTGTTTTTTTTTTTTTTTTATTTTGGTTCATAGTTTGTCGCTCTCCATTAAAATGAAACTACCATAAAAATTAGAGACTGTTAATTTCTTTGTAAGTGAGCAAACTTACAAATTTAGCAGGGGATTAAATAATTATTTCCCCCACTGTATTGACATGATAGCATTGTGCAGTTGCTGCAGATTTGTTGCCTTCATCCATGATGTAAATCTCCTCTTCCACCACATGCCAAAGGATGTCTTTGTGATTGAGATCTGGTGACTGTGGAGACCATTTGGTTACAGCAAACTCACTGTCATGTCAATGGAACCAGTTTGAGATATTTTGAGCTTTGTGACATGGTGTGTTATCCTGCTGGAAGCAGCCATCAAAAGATGGTTACACCGTGGTCATAAAGGGATGGACATGGTCAGCAACAATACTCAGTTAGGCTGTGGTGTTTAAGTGTTGCTCAATTGGTTCTAAGGGGCACAAAGTGTGCCAAGAAAATATTTCCCACACTCTTACACTACCACCACCAGCCTGAACCACTAATTCATTGCACAATGGATCTATGCTTTGTTGTGGTTCTGATCCTAACATCCAAATGTCGAAGCAGAAATTGAGACTCATCAGACCAGGCAACATTTTTCCAATGTTCTATCTTCCAATTTTGGTGACCCCATGCAAATTGTAGCCTCAGTTTTCCATTCTTAGCTGACATGAGTGGTACGCATTATGTGGTCTTCTGCTGCTGTAGCCCATCTGCTTCACCATAACTATATATAATAAATCAGCTGTATAAACAGCTGATAAGTACAATTTTGTTGCAGGTTACAGTTTTAAGCTGTATTTGTGTGATTTGTTTGTGTTTATCACCTCTCTCCCAGACTACACTTGGCATTTCCCCTAGTTTGGAGCGAGGAACTGCCAAACCAGACTCCTTTCATGGTCGGGTTCCTGGGGGAATGCAGTAAGTGTGTTGAGAGAAGGACAGATTTGAGAGATGTTAATTTTAAAGATCATTTTTTAAATGTGACTAGATATTTTAGATTTTTTTTTGCCACTGTTAACTTACTACAGTTGTCTTTTGGATAATAGATAAAGCACTGCTATATGTTTATTTTGTATTTAATTATTTCCTGTAGTGGGAGGAGTTACTGTCTAAATAGGGTTCAGCTTCTCTCATAGTCACTGTGTGAGGTCATCATGTTGAACAGGCAACAGTGGCTGTATTGCTAGGGGCCAAGGGGGATGTTGCCCAGTGCAGAGTTGAGATTCCCAGTTGTCATTTTTGTTTAGCTTTTTTCT
Source organism: Heterochromis multidens (assembly GCA_015108495.1). Taxonomy (NCBI): domain Eukaryota; kingdom Metazoa; phylum Chordata; class Actinopteri; order Cichliformes; family Cichlidae; genus Heterochromis; species Heterochromis multidens. The sequence goes on from VUQS01037197.1 coordinate 20,381, forward strand.
TTTTCATAGCTTGAGTTTTTTTTTTTTTTCCTGTTTTGGACAAATTGACCTGCACAGTAAATATACTGAACTAATTCACCGCTGTAAAGGAAATGCCTGAACTCTTGAACAGTTTAAAGGCCCGTCATTTCAGCTCACAGAAAAACAGTGATTGGATGATCATGAAAATAATGGAAGTGTACTGGTGAAACTTGCCTCCTATGGCTAAATCATTTTAAAAAACATTGTTATAGAATTGTGTTAAAATTGTTGGTTCATTCAATTATTTGCACATAGCCTGGAACAAATCCATTAAACTGAGATAATACAAGTCATAGCAGAAATCCTTGGGGTGAAACACAAAGGTAAAACCACATGAAAAAATATTTTTCATTGCTGTTTTGTGTAATTTCCATGTTTTAATTTCCTTGGAGTAATAACCTGAAACTGATGACTTTCTCTACCTCTAGCGCTTCCCTCTCTCTGTGTATCTCATTACAAAATGCAGCAGATTTCACATGGTATCTATTTCCATTCCCTCTTCACATATTTTGCACTTCTAAGCAGGAACACCTTGATCAGTGGAGCAACTGGATGCTCATCTCAAGGGACATGGACACATACACACATTAATTTCTGTAAATGCAGACCTGTTAAAAGCATCACACTAAATCAAGTAAGACTTTGAATAATCTTTCATCTATCAAATTGTTACAGCTTACTTTTCAAAAATGGAATCACCATTTCTCGTGGTGCAACTCATTGTTTGATTGTAGACGAACCTTTTGAACTAATCAATACAGCACTGATTGTCTGTGGAAAGCACTCGGAGTGAATTGATTATATAGTGACATTGGGTTTGACTTCTGCAGAATATGCATGGAAGTGTTTTTAGCCATGCTCATGGTGAGGCTTAAAAGGAGGGCTATGCTGGCAGTTGGTCAATCAGTTTGCTCCAGAAATCAGAAGATTTGTCAGATAATTCCTACTGACTTCTGTGACGTTTTCGTTTTACTTTAATGTCCCAACAACTGTTTGATAGTTACAGTGAATCTGGTTACAGGGGTTGACTCCCAGAGGATAAATCCTTTTGACTTTGGCAATCCCTTGACTTTTTCATCCAGCACTGAAAACATGCCAAACATTTACATATCCTTTAAAAGATCAGATGGACTGCTGTGAAAACCAGGCTGTGTCAAAGTATAGCCTCAAAAAACAGCAAGCATGACTCAAGGCCTGTCAGTCCTGTTATCCTCTTTCATCTTTTTATTTCATTCCTCACTGACCTGGATTTCAGTGCTTTAAAGTGTTTCATTTTTAGAATATTTTATAACAGGCTTTCCTGCCACTCCATGAAAACAGCAAACAGGGAACCATTGAATGACTTAAAACTGCCTTATTAAAGTCTTCTCATTTGTTTATGGTAGTTTTAATATAATAAAGCCTAGATTATGATCACTGTACTGGTTTTTGCATGTGCCCAAGGTATTTGTTTAAAACAAAATAAAACAAAGAAACAGAGAGAGGGGTTTTATTTTTTCCCCCCTCAACAAAAATCATTTATTAACCACAATGGTGCTATATACCCTGAAGCCTGTTAGGGTAATGATTGGGGTCTTTGGACTGTGGCAAGAAGCTGGAGTACATGGAGAGAACCCACCAGGCACAGAGAGAATATGTAAAACAACACACAGAAAGGCCCCAGACTGGTTTCGAACCCAAGGCCTTCTTGCTGGGAGGTGACACTGCTGTGCCGCCCCTAACAATGTCAAGTTTATAGGCTAATTCTAAACTTCAACTGAACAACGTCAGAACTTTTTAACATGCCAGAACTAAGTCCCCTTTCACTTTAGTACCATTTAGCCAGGTGTGGCGTTTAACTTTTATATCTTTTAGCCACATCTCTTTATTTTGGGACTTTTCTGTAAAATCTGATGAAATGCTACTGTGAATGCTCTTTATTTCTCTTTCATTTAGTTAATGGTAATTTTCATGCTGAAACAGTGGCACTTGGTGGTGTAATGAAATTTTGGAATAGAGCGGGATCTGGATCATCCCCCTTACACATTGTTACATTGATGCTAGTGTCTCAGGACCACGAGCGCTGACAGTGAGTCCATTTCAAATTTGATTGCTGTTTGTGCTGTTTCAAGATGTAGCATTCAAAATCAGAGGGGAGGTGGGATACATTTTTATCCCCACTAGGATAATTTAGTAGAGGCAAGGACTTGTAGATAACATTGGGGGAAATCCCCCCTACCCTATATACTCATGCCTTCAATGCGCATGTAGCCGCATCAAGGGTTGTGCGCTCATGAGGGTGACCAGGTGAGGATAAACTAGGTGTAATAGTTCACCTTTCTTCATTACATAAGAATTAAAAAAGAATTAGAAAAAGGTCTCTATATAGAAAACTTAATATGAAACATGAAATAATAAGCATAGTAACAAGGTTATGATTCCAACCCAATTCCCTGCCAAAAAGGTAAAAAAAAACAAAAAAAACAGAACTGTATAGTGTGTCAGGACAGGTGAGAAGTGTCTAGGTGGGATGTTGTGATAAGGAGAAATATTAGTTTTAATAACTACTCAGAATATCATGACATGAACATATGGTGGTCTCACTTGGCTACAGGTCTGTCTATGGATTTTTCTACAACCAAACTTACTTATTTTATGAGGGCAAAAATACAGGAAATGCAAAGGTTATATGCATTTTACTAGTTCAAGTTCTATGAGTCACAGCACTTTCAAGAGCATATTGTCAAAGAAAACAGAAAATATTACTTGTGGGATATTTTAACATCCTTTAAGGAACATGTGACTTTACTTTGCGGCATTATAGATTTCCTGCTACTAGGAAGGTCAAATCCAAGTTTAGAGTAGAGGTTGGATAGAGATGATATCAGAAGATTTGATAATTGCATTTCATACTTAATACAACTGCAATTCATACAAGCCCAATTTAATCAAAACTGGATGAATAGTTTAGGGATAGTGGTCTTTTAAAAAGTAGCACCTACCTCTGTTTGTCCCATTTTTGCTAAACTTTAGGGGTCGAAGTAGATTTTTGTCATTTGGTCTTAGGATTGACCTGGTAGCATGTCATTTTAAACATCAGTTTCAGTGACCCAAAATTAATAAAGTTTGACTTCATTTGTTTCAGAAGCATTTTAGCTGTAGACAAGTGTATTCCTTTGGCTAAATAACCAGCACCGTGGAATGTTCCCATGACGACTGAAGGAGACCTAAAAATAAGAAGCTGAGGACTCTTGAGGACAGTGCATTTAATGACGGTTGAAGTGCAGTATGAGGACAATAAGGTGAGAGATGATGACAAATCAAGAGTTAGGCGTGGGTACCAAGGAATGAAGTCTATTATGGTTTTGAGAGAGAAAATGAAGTGGGACAAAGTGGATGGACTTTGAACATTATTAGCTGTTGGATAGACAGAAGCAGGATGGATGTGAGATGGGTTGATTTTGTCTTGAAAAGGGAGTACAGGCCATTAGAATTGAATAGAATGATGCAATTGGGAACATACACATAATTAGAAGAAAATCTAAGCAGAACACCCTTGAGGCTCAATTTACTATAATCCTTATCTGGAAAGCTACAGGGCTGTAGACTGTAAAGGGGTAGTAAGATGAAAACATGCATGATATCATCTAAATGGAGGGCCTCACATGCTTCACAAGTACTTCACAGTGCCAGTCAATGCTCATTCTATGTGTTCTATGCCTGTCTTTATGATATTAATCAAATCTGTTTGGTTAAATGAGCTGCTAAACATTGCTGGCCAAAAATATTTTTATTTTAGAAACTGGAAGAATTCAGAAGAATATGTCACTGGATTTATGTTTTGCCAGATTGTGGGATGAAAAGATAGATGGAAGTAAAAGTTTCAAGAGGCTCAACTTTTACTTTGATGATATGAATGATCTCAATTTCCAGTTTGCATTGCATTTTTCAGTTTCACTACTGCTTGGAAATTAGCTGGCAAGTGTGTACCAGCAACCTCCAGCAAACACTCGCCAACCAGCCGAGGAATACAAATTTTTCCCTAGCGAGCTGTGTCTCCCAGCAACTTCACAGCAACTGCCATCAACTTCCAGTAACCACTTGCCAAAATTGTGTGTGGAGGGAAATACACATTTTTACCCAAGGGGCAGGTGGTTGCGAGATGGTCACCAACTGGTCTCCAGGCCTGTGTGACTAGGGCCTTAGACGGACCTACCAATTACTTTTTTTTATTTCAACAAGAATAATGGTAAAGTAAAATAAAGGAGCTCTTATTGAACAATCATCCTCTTGAATCATAAACTTTATGCTATGCAGAATATTAAACAAGTCAGTATGATGTTTTAGATCTGACTTAGCCATGAACCCCATTACTTTGCCTGTAATAACAACATCATATTCAGTAGCTGAGGTGTTTAGTGGTTAAAACACTTTTTTGTCCTATATTTAATGTTTTACCACCTGCACCTGTCTAGGGCTGGGTGTTAAACAATAAAGATAATTATCACAAAATAACTTTTCCTTGACACAAAAAAGCTGATAGAATGCATTCCATCCATGTTTTCACAAACACCATGAAAGACCAGTGACAATGAGAATAGCTCCATGCTGAACCAATCATGTGGTTGGAGTAGAGTTAGAGCCATGTGATTGAAAGCTTGGAAACCACGTTACTGAACATGACACCCCAATGGACCTAGGCTCAAAAGATGAGGACACTGTTTAAAAGAGGGGTCTAAAGAATTTGGTAGTGTGGCGATATTTTTGCTATTTAAAGTCAGACAAGAAACAGAGTAGTATATACTTCAGCTGTGTCAAAAGCATGTTTCCACAAAGGCAGGCAACACCATGAATCATTTTTACCATCTGAAGCAGTGCCATCCTTTGACAGTGCACAGTTGACTATTTACCTGCACAGTACAATGCACACACAATGCAAGACTTTACAGTTCCAGACACTTTCTCCAGTACCCTGCCTTATGACAACAAGAAGAGACACAGTGTTATCACGAATGCAACAGCCTACTTTATTGTAAAAAACATGATGCTAGTAAGCATAGTCAGAAATGTTGGATTTAAGCAGTTGAGTAATGTAACTCACCCTTGTTACCAACTCCCTGGCCATAAGTAAACCACAGTTGAGTGAATGTCAGTTTTTGTTATATTCCCCTTTGTTTACATTTTAAAATTTCTTGATTTTGTACTGAGGATTTTTTTTTTTGACTATTTATTTGTGGTGTTGTTTCCCAACAATTTAAAAGAGTTCGAATATATACAAAACATATGATATACTATAGTTTTTGGAGATTTTATTTTGTGTTAATATCTACATTATTTATTTGGAACTGACCAAAGAATTTAGTTTTCTATTTTGTTTGTTTTCTTCTGTAACACTTTTGACTGGTCAGAATTAAGATTTTAGTTTATTATATATGCCTATTTTATTTATTTAAAATGCAGTTGTATAATGTTCTACAGAACATTTGTCATGTTTATCTTCTGACAGAAAATAAGCAATATTGAAATCAAAATTAACCTCGCATCTCCACATAGGAGTAAAAAGGAACCTTTAAGCTTGACATAAATAGTAATTTTATTTATATTCTGTTTATATTATATCAATATCAACTGATATGAAAAAAATTATCCTGATAAGATTATTTTCCATATAATATAACCCTACACTTGCCTTAATGTTGTGTCATTTAAAATACTCAAATCCAGTATTTGTATGTGTTTTAGCTTAAACATCAGGCCATGCTGAAATATTTTTAGCCTCAGTCCATGCCATAAATCCTCTCTCACAGTACTTGTGCAGGACATTCTATTCTATTATTCATTGTTATTTTCTAAAATTTATGTTCACTGCTAACATGGATTTGCCATCTCAGCAGGGTAACCTGTAATCAGTGATTGCAGAATTGATTATGCTGCATCCAGATAATTGCTCTCATATTGTAAGACCAAAGCCCCTATTGTGTCTATAGAAGAGGCCTTAATGATGAGAGAGCTGATTAAGCTACTTTGTGATGTCTGTCTTCTTGTTTGTCCTATAATCATTAGTTAAATTGAAAAAAAAAATATTAAAGCTCTCTTTTGCAAGGCATCATAGACCTTCAAGATTGGGACAAATTAACATTGATTCTGGTGTTGTAAAAAGCATTTATTCATGCTTCCACTCAGTGTATATTGCAGTTATTACAACAGTGTGCAAGATGAAACTAATCAACCTGCAATATAAATATAAACAAAAATTAGTAAGATATATCCTCTGGAAATTCCTAATTTTTTGCACAAAATGTTTTAGCCCATGCCAATAGTCCAGATATTTCTCTAAAATGTTAATCTTGTGGTGGCAATAATGATCATGTTTCATACATCTGTTGTATTGGATGAGGCTGTTCTCTTTTCAACATTCTGTAGTGTTTTACCCCTTGTCTTTCTCTCTTTTTTAATATATTTGAGCCCTCCAAAAGCATTCAAAACTACACTGTACACTACACTACTGCCTATAGGCTAATAGTGTCCCAGACAGCAGTGTTAATTTTGACAGCAAATTTTGATTTAGTTTTAGTCAGTCTTTTGACTAAAACGTCATTTAGTCTTAGTCATAATTTCATCATCTAGACTAAAACTAAAAGAATTTAGTTTTAGTCGACTAAATATTAGAAGATTATCGCTGACTAAATCTAAAGTTGATTCAGTGACTAAAATATAAAGTGTAAAAGTTTGTTGTGTTACCGGTGAGAGTTGCTCCAAATGGTTCACAAAGCGTCTTTTTTTCCTTCACATCAAATGTGAAATGTGTCCATATATCTACTCTTGTCTTTTCCCCATGCATTCACATTTTGTCGCATTTTCATGAGAAAGAGGGAGTATGGGTCGGGAGCAGATCAAATTGTGCACTCAACCCCAATTACAAATGACTTGTAATGACTTGAAAATCTCATAAACCCATATTTTATTCACAATAGAACACAGAAAACATATCGAATGTTTAAACAGAAAATGTAAAATTTTAAGAAAAATAATAGCTCATTTTGAATTTGATGGCAGCAACACGGCTCATAAGTTGGGACGAGGTCAACAAAAGAATTGAAAAGTAAGTCATACTAAAAAGGAACAGCTGGAGGAACATTTTGCAAATAATTAGGTTATTTTGCAATAGGGCAGTAACATGATTGGGTATAAAAAGAGTTTCTTAGACAGGCTGAGTTTCTCAGAAGTAAAGATGGACAGAGATTCACCAATCTGCAAAAAACTGTGTCTACAAATTGTGGAACAATTTCAGAATAATGTTCCTCAACATAAAACTGTGACTATCTCATAATCTACAGTACATAATATCATTAGAAGATTCAGAGAATCTGGATCTCTGTGCACAAGGAACAAGGCTGAAAATCAGTATTGGATCCCTGTGGTCTTTAAGCTCTCAGACGGAACTGTATTAAAAACAGGCATGATTCTGTCATGGAAATCACTGCATGGGCTCAGGAACAGTTTCAGAACTCACTGTCTGTAAACAAAGTTCATTGTCCCATCCACAAATACAAGTTAACGCTCATGCAAAGAAGAAGCCATATGTGAACATGATCCAAGAACCCCACCATCTTATCTGGGCCAAAACTCTTCAAAAATGGACTGAGGAAAAGTGAAAAACCATTCTGTGGTCAGATTAAATTTCAAAATTGAATTTGAAATTTGAAACTGATAACAAACCAGAGGGACAATCTGCTCAGTTCAAAAGCCTGCATCTTTGATGGTAGGGGGGTGCATTAGTGCCTATGGAATTGGCAGTTTGCACATCTGAAAAGGAACCATCAATTCTGAAAGGTATATACAGGTTTCAGATCAACATATGTTCCTATATGTTGATCTTTTTCTTTGATCTTTGAGCTTCTTCAGCATCAGCATGACTTTGTAGCAGAAGAGTTCAGATGCTGAACTGGCCTGCCTGCAGACTAGACCTTTCACAAATTGAAAACATTTGGCACATCAAGAAATGAAAAATATGACAAAGAAGACCCAGGACTGTTGAGCAGCTAGAATCCTATATCAGACAAGAATGGGATAACATTCCTCTCTGAAAAGTCC
>VUQS01037198.1:7504-22578 GCA_015108495.1 Heterochromis multidens
TCCACACAGAAAGGCCCCGGCCAGATGGTGGATTCAAACCCAGGACCTTCTTGCTGTGAGGCAACAGTGCTAACCACCAAGCCACCGTGCTGCCCTAATATAACAACATGCTGCTGAAATTAAAAACAGCATTGTAATTTTAATTTATGAATGTGTTTTACTTTAAGTGTTTTTGCTGCAAGAAAAGGCTAAATTTGGCTAATGAGAAATTTGTTGTTTTGTATTTGAGGTATTTCAAGCACCCAGTCTCTTTTGACATTGACTGTACTCTAGACTTTCTTCTTCTTCACCTTCTTCTTCTTCTAGCTGCTCCCTTTAGGGTTTGCCACAGCTGATCATCTGCCTCCATTTACCCCGGTCACTAGCACCCTCTTCTGCCACACCAACCCTCTGCATGTCCTCCTTCACTACATCCATAAATCTCCTCTGTGGTCTTCCTCTTTTCCTCCTGTCTGGTAGCTCCATCTTCAACATTTTGTCCAGTATAGCCACTATCCCTCCTCTGTTCAAACTATCTCAACCTTGCCTCTCCAACTTTGTCTCCAAACCACTCAACCTGAGCTGTTCCTCTGATATACTTATCTTGTCCATCCTGGTCACTCCCAGTGAAAATTATAGCATCTCCAACTGCCATCTCCAGCTCCTCCTCCTGTCTTTTTGTCAGTGCTACTGTCTCCAAACCATACATCATTGCAGGTCTAACTACCCTCTTGTAAACTTTCCCTTTCACTCTTGCTGCTATCATTCTGTCACAAATCACCCCTGAAACTCATCTCCACCCACTCCACCCTGCCTGCACTCTCTTCTTCACTTCTTTTGTGCACTGTCTATTCCTTTAGATGGTTGACCCCAGGTAATTAAACTCATCACTCATCACTCGAGTGAAACTCATCCTTGCAGTTTTATACTTACACCTGTCTCCCTCTCATTCACACACATATTCTGTCTTGCTTCTACTGACTTTCATTCCTCTTCTCTCCAGTGCATACCTCCACCTCTCCAGGTTCTCTTCCACCTGCTCCCTACTCTCGCTACAGATCACAGTGTCAGTGCAAACATCATAGTCCACGGAGACTCCTGCCTGACCTCATCTGTCACCCTGACCATCACCGTTGCAAACAAGATGGGTCTCAGAGCAGATCATACTGATTACATACTGATCTCCTCTCAGTATGTAATCCCACCCTTACCTTGAACCCATCTGTCCCTCCTACCGCACACCTCACCACCGTCTTGCTGTCCTCACACATGTTCTGCACCACCATCACATACTTCTCTGCCACTCCTGACTTCCTCATGCAGTAACACAGTTCCTCTCTTGGCACCCTATCATATCCTTTCTCTAGATCCACAAAGACACAGTACAGTTCCTTCAGACCTTCTCTCTCCTTCTCCTTCAACACTCTCAAAGCAACATTACATGTGTAGTGCTCTTTCTTGGCATGAAGCCAAACTGCTGCTCACTGATCATCACTTCTCTTCTTAACCTAGTTTCAACAACTCTTTCTTATATCTTCATGGTATGGCTCATCAGCTTTATCCCTCTGTAGTTACTCGAGCTCTGCACATCACCTTTGTTCTTGAAAATTGGTACCAGCACACTTCTTTTCCATTCCTCAGGCATCCTCTCATGTTCCAAGATTTTGTCAAACAATCTGGTTAAAAAGTCTGCATACCTGTGGACCCATACCTCCACAGGTATGTCAAATGTACTCTAGACAATACACTCAAATCGGTCAGTGTAATGGATACCAAACATCCTCTGGATTCTAAACATGCATGAACTTGATCTTGATTTCCCACATGCTGCCCTCTTTAGTACATATATTGTTTTCATTCCTTTTGATTTATCTTTGAAAGAAGAATCTAGGAACGTTTATTGAGAAATCCTGCATAGTTCTTGACTTCTTTGTTGTGTCCTCCTCTGCAACCCTTCCAGATAAGCACTGGCTTACTTTACTGTTGTGCCAGTCTTCCAGGGAAGAGGTCACAGTGTCTTGGACCATTCTGCTTATTATACTGCAAAAAAGTTTAAAAGTATGAATTTTTTTTATTGTTTTCTTTCATCATTCTCATCACAAAAGATCTTTTTACATTCACACATCAGGCACCAAAAGGCACAAAAGGCATGCTTTCTTCACTGATTACAGTTATTTTGTGTCCATTGAGTGGGATGCTTTATGTGCCTTTCTTGATCTTCATTTTGTCTGAATTGTTTCTTCTGTTTCGGCTGGCATCAATGCAGCTCCTTCTGCAGTTTTCAGATCAGAATCTGTAAGGTTATAAAAAGTTGTGTGCCTATGCATCCTTTCATCAACCGTTCATTTATCACAGGGCTTTTGTGTATGTGATAATGACAGCCCTGTGGCTATAGTAAACACAGACAGACACACAGACAGACAGTGGCAGAACTCGATGCTGTGACAGCGTTTCTCGATGGCAGTTATGGGAGTCTGCCAGAAATGGAGCATGTGCACACAACCTGTAAGAATAACTGCAACACAAACATGCATACATGGAAACAGGATCTTAGAAGTGATATTTCTACTGTCACGGCACACAGCAAACATGGACACAATCTTTCTCATGCACAAGCACACATACTTGTCTTCAACACACAAATACAAGAAGTGTACATAGTGTTACTACGGGAATTTACATGTCTCCTGTGTCAGTATTTGTTTTGTCGTACTAGCAGAGGCTGAGATATCCCTTCAGGGAATTTGCCAGGACTGCTGCTGTCAAAGCATGAAAAAGACACCGTAGCAAGCTCCACTTCACTATTGTACGTCAGTGCAAAGCTTGACTGTCTTCATTCCTTGATGAAACACTCTTATCTTGGCAGGATAAAACCAAGGAGGCACCCATTGCACCATGTTGTTCTCATCGCGAATCTCATACCTTTGACCCCTCCAACTCCAGCCTATAAACACCTACTTTCCCCTCCCATCACCCCTCCTCCCATAGCAGACCTTGACTCATGCACCCCAGGGGCCACCCAATGTGAAAAGGCAGACACCCCACCCCCACAACTACTCGAGCTCATGACCCCCTAAGACCACAACAGGAACCACATTCTTTCCTTTGTGGCTAGTCTTTCATCCTTCTTCACTGCCAGAGCAACAGAAATAACCTGTAAGGAGTATTGTGTGGCAAAACCGAGGCCTTTTGTTCTGGCCGTGCCATGACGTGCTGATAAAATAAACACACTTTGCTCTACTAGCTCACTTTCTTTTTGGTGTGAATCTGTTTGTGTTACTATCATTTGCCTATGGGAGGGAGTAACAGGTAAATCTGACCTAATGCTTGTTTCATCAATGGAAAGGTTTGTATGAAATCATGCTACAATGTGTTATTAAGCATGAGTATGCTTAAGGAGTGTCAGTTGGTGGATCTTTCTTATGTGAGTACAAACTGTTCCCTTGAAACTGAGATTACTTGATGTGTAGCGAACACACCTAGTTTCATTTTTTTTCATGTTGTCCTTTTCTTTCAGTTTGCACACAGTAATAGCATTCTCTTCTGAGAATGCTGCCACAGACTTCCTCAGACTAAACCTGAAGCCTTGTAGCAGTTTTAAAACGTAGGTGCATGCAACTGCCGATTCTTCCGACCCAGAGGAAGCAGCAGCGGCGGCAGCAGCAGCAGCAGCAGCAGAAGTCAGGCAGAGTGAGACAGGATCTGACAGGACAAGACAGTATGAGGTGTGGTGTGTTTATCTTTTAGTTAGGCTTCCTTCATTACACACGCACTTCCTGAATTATAGATAACCCCCCTGGAATTGCAGTAAACACTTCCCTATTTTTACACTGTATATCCATCTGCATGGACAAGATTACACCCTTTAAACTATATGCTTGCTTGCATAAATTCAAGAAAGCAGCTGGACATTTTGGGATTTACATTAGCGGAGGAATAGATGAGGATGTCTGTTACAGCCAGCAACGGGTTAGGTTAGCTTAGCTTAACATAAAGACTGGAAACATGGGTGCAAAAGGTCACCAACTGTAGCTCTGCTGGTATCTACCGGCATACAGAAAGCTCACCTATTAACCAGTTATATCTCATTTGTCAACTTAAATTCATTAAGTATAAAAAATAACAGCCCATTTAAAGGATGTCATGTGCTGACAGCTTCTTGGCTCTGCACAGTAACTTCCTGGAGTTTCATTTGGTTGCCTGGCAGATGGTCCCAGCCAGGAAATAGTCTGCTAGATAACTCCCAATAAAACCGTATGCTGTAATTTTGACACTTTGCTTATTGTATGGATAAAATAATAAAGCAAGCTACAGGCCTTGTTACTGTTATACAGAACCATGCCAACTGTCCTGCACTGTTTCCAGTCTGTATGCAAAGCTAATCTCGCCTGCTGCTGGCTGTTTTTCCTTTAAAATAACAATGATAAATCAAGAAGGATTTCCATATTGGAAAGAACAGCTTCACTATAAAGTGCAACTAAACCAGTGTTAAGTAACCAATCCATGAAAAGGCCGGATATTATCTAACTCCTCGGGTAATTACAAACACAGATGTCATGTAATCACTATATAGAGCAGACCACCTGCAAAAGAATTTCAACACCAAATGACTCAGTAAGAGTAATGATGCAAAATCAAAAAGTAACTAGTTTAACCATGAGTGGAAGTCATCCATTATAACTATAACTGGGTTATTCTAACATAGTTACAGTTAGGTCCATAATTCGTTAGACAAAAATAGAATTGTTATAGTTGTATACCACTGCAGTGGATTTCAAACAATCAAAATGTGATTGAAGTGCAGACTTTCAGCCTTATTTCAATTTAAAAAAAAAAAAAAATGTATTAAGTATTTTGGAATTTTTAGAGACTCCGTTGACTGGCAAGCAGTTTCATGGACAGGCGAGGCTTGGTCCCTTGTTATTTCATGACAAATGAAGCAGGCAATGTGTTGAATATCTATTTTATAGCTTATATCTGTAATTATAAATATGAGGATCAAAGTGATGTCAACAAATAATCCTATCTATGAAAAAAATTCTTTGGACAGATGAAACCAAGATTAACTTGTACCAGAATGGTGGGAAGAGAAAAGTATGGAGAAGCAGATATGAAGCATACCACATTTTCTGTCCAACATGGTGGAGGCAATGTTATGGCATGAGCAGGTATGGCTGCTAGTGGAACTGGGTCACTAATGTTTATTGATGATGTGACTGCTGACAGAAGTAGCAGGATGAATTTTGAAGTCTACAGGGCAATACAAAGTTTTGCGCAATCCTGCAAAACTGATCAGACAGCACTTCACAGTGCAAATGGATAATGCCCCACTGATACTGCAAAAGCACTCCAAGAGTTTCTCAAGTCAGAGAAATTGAATATTCTTCAATAGCCAAGTCAGTCACCTGATCTCATCCCTGTAGAGCATGCATTTCAGTTATTAGATATAAAACTGAAGGCAGAGAGACCCACTAACAAGAAGCAATGGAAGGCAGCTGCAGAAAAGGCCTGGCAGAGCATCTCAAGAGAGGAAACACAGAAGATTTTCATCCAAGTACTAAAACAATCCTTACATTTAAAATTATGTTACTTTGCCCAATTATTTTGGAGCTTCTGAAAATGAGGAAGTGTGTATAAAAATGCCCAGAATTCCTAAACGGTTAATGTAACACTTTTATAAAACTCCTTCAATTAAAGCAGAAAGTCTGAAGTTTGACCAGATCTCGATTGATTTAAAATCCACTGGGATGGTGTACAGAAGCAAAACTATAAAAATTTGTCCAACAAATTTCCAACCTGACTGTATGATGTTTGCTTGTGTCAAACCAAGTTACTTGCATGTGGGAGATAGAAAGACCTGTGCTTGTTGATTTTTATCACAGCCATAAGTGGATGAGGGGGTGAGGGGCTACAGGACAGACAGATGGAGAGCAGAAACCTTACACCAGTCAGTAGATGAGGAGAGTTAACAGTAGTATAACTAGTTTGATCAGCCTGCATTATTGGCACTGCATTTATCAGAAAAACAAATTTAAGGCTGACCTGATGTAGTGTTGGACCACTCAGTGACAGCTTAAAGACAGCACCATGCAGGGAACTCTCCCTTCAGTATTTTACAAAAGAAGGAAGAGAGATGTTTGTTTTGCAGGTCAGATCACTCCCTCTCTTACAATTTCCATGTAACTACTGCTTTTCCTTATCTGACATTCTCTATTGGACCAACACATTCAGTAATCTAAAAGGCTTAATGCCAGTAATGACATGGTTTTCAGGTAATTCCAAAGAAAACATACAGGGCAGTGTTTGCAGCAGGTTTAAAGGCAAAATAAAAGTGACAGAGTCACCTACTTTGGAAAAACAGGCAGTGTCACAAGCCTGGACTCATTCCAGTCAAAGATAGAAACAGAAAAGGAAAACACGAAAAGGAGTCAGTGTTTGTTTGTTTTTCCTGTTACTTTTCTACAGAAAATAATTTTAAAAATCAATAAATCTATCATCTGTGGATTTTAATGAAGTAAATGAAAATCTGAGCTGTCATGTGAAAGATCTAAATTGTAGTGATGAATGCAGGGAAAATTATTCCAACTCTTTTGACGGTCTCAACTCGACGGATCGTTTTGGTATCTTTCAGCTAATTTGTTTGTCACTCTCATGTCCAGCTTTAGTAGGCCGATTTTTGATAAACCAAAGACTGTATGTACAAGATGTAAGCAGTCCCTGTGACCAACCATTGAGTTAATGTTTTGATGTCTCAATTTCTTTTCTTAAGCCAGAAGTGACTGGATGAAAGGGTGAAGTGGTAAGTTTGAAGCTGACACTAGCTAGTTTGGTTAGCAAGCTGCATCCATAAACTGCATGGGGCAGAATCCTTTATTTCAGTCAGGACTCCTATAGTCAAAAGGAGATTTGTCATTTTCATCTGAAGTAATTATAATGGCAGCATGGCTCTGTGGCCTTCCACATGCTTACATGGAAAGCCACAGGTGGGGAAAGCAGCAGTAGAGGTGGTTGCAAAGTAGCTTGCAGGTAAATAGGTAGAGTAGAGTAAATAAGCTTCAATAGAATCCCTTATATTAGATTTGCAAACTAAAAATGTAGAAGGCTATCAGCTGAGCCAGCTGAGCTGATGTGGGCTGGCATTGAGATCAGCTAGTTTGCTGAGTGTGACTGAGCTTGAATTTGTGGTCTGCCTGAACTATCTGTATCTTCAATAAAATATGAATGAAATAATAATATTCGCTCACCAAAAAACTTCTTGAACTGTCTGTTAATAAAATTAACCCCACACCAAGCCACATAACTGAATTAAAAATGTTAAATATGCTTGAGAGTTTTAGTTTAGTGACTCATCAGTCAGTCAAAGAATCAATGCCCTTAAAGTTTGCTCAGTTTTAAATGTTTTCTGAGGGTTTTCTTTCTTTTAGATTAGTCAAACTTTTTCTTGTTTAAACGACTAGCAAATTAGTCGCCAGGAACATGCCAAGTCTACACCACATAGCATGCATATTAGTAAGAAAATCTATTAAAATGCTCCAAAAGGCACCAACAGCACGTACACACTGTAGAGGTCTAGTTTAATGACTGGAAATAATGGATGAGGCTTAGCAGACATTAATCACTGCCTGTGTTGGGACACCTGTCAAGCCTGTCAATACTCGGGTTGAAGTCTTATTAAAAAAAGTAACCACCACCATCAAAGGCCAGAAAAACATCTTTAACCAAGCTGTAAATATGCTTTTTAATGTTGTAAAGTTAGATATTTTCACATAGGAGTGTATGGGGATTGACTCTCTTTTGGAGCCTGCCTCAAGTGGCCATTTGATAAACTGCAGTTTTTGGCACTTCCATCTTGGCTTGAGCCCCAGAGGATGTTTGTGATAAACCTATTTCACAACACTTGCCTTGCAGCCACAATAATAATAACCAGCCTATAGTGGAGCTGTTGCAGCTGCAAAAGGCAGTTATTTAACATGAGAGATGATCCAAGCAAACCTAAAGGAAAGTTAATATTGGTGGCCAAAGATCATCTCCAAATGAATGCCAATGTTTCTCTGTGTCTGCTGGATGCCTCAATAGACACCTTTATGTTACACAGCCTACATAACAATGCTAAAAACTGATAAGAAATCTACTTTGTGTCTTCAGCTTGTTAATCTGCCATTAGTGCTCCAAAAGATCAACTGACACAGCTTTGCATTGCTTTCTTAAATCGAATATACTTAAACACTTGAAACACCACATCACCATGCCGTACTTTAGCTATTCTTCCTGCATGTGTCAGGACATCAATGTACAGTATACCAAATCCAGTTCTAATGGGTCACATCCTCACAAGATCACTTGCCACAATGACTGGCTACCTTCCAAAATATTATGCATGGGTGGAATTTTTTTTCTAATGTCCTGAACCTAAAAGTTTCTGAATTAGAGGAAACTTTTAGTAAATGTTTAGATATGGCTAAATTACAGGTGTGTAAAGATCCAACAGTAGATCAACTGTGTTTATCTGTTAATATGTTTAAACAAAATACTGTACACATGAGATGAACACCCAGTGTGTTCTGCCTTTCTGTCAATGCAGCCACAGTATTTTAAGTGGTGAGGCCATGGGGAGAGCAAAGGAGAGACAAAACATATGACATACATTTTAAAGCACTTTGTGGCTGGTTTTGGCAGCTGGAAACACCACTATAACGTCTATGCTATGCACAGGGGGAAGATAAAATGGAGTGAAGAAAATGAAAGAAAAGAAGGAAGTTGCCTTAAATGAAACCTCCCTTCTTTCTGCAAGGAGAGTTTCCAAGTCTTGATGTCCAGCCAGACCCATGTAGATGGCTTCAAATGGGTTTAGACCAGTGGATATATGTTCACCAGTCTTCCCCTATGGAGGAAATTAGAAAACAAGAAAAAAAAATAATATGATAATCTCACTCTATAGAAGCTGTGTTTGGTTTAATGCAGAAAGAAAATTGCATGACTTGCAGCACACCAACTTTACACATGAGAGAGAGAAGAAAGAAAAAGAAAAGGATAGGTTAGTGGGAAAGAGAGAAAAGGGTATAGTGACTAATGTTGAAAACAGAAATTGGAGCTAGAAGCTCATAAAGCTCCTTTCTCCTTCTCGCTTGACACCCAATCAATCTGTCCTTGACTTTCAATTCTCTCCACAGGTCCACCATGAACACACACCTTCATGTGGAACTATTTTGCTCTGCACAGGTTACATAACAATTTGTTAAGCTGTTATTAGCTAAGAGGACTGTACCATTATACTGATTTCACTGTGATTTCATGTCAGTGTAATGTCGAATTTCAAATCAAGTGGATATCCTAAGTTATAAGAACTCTATTATCAAGTATTGCTTGAAGATCAACTTTAAAAAACATTCACTTTTTCAGTGGCATTTATCAGTTTGTTTGCTTATTTGTCTGTCAGAAGTACAAGAGCTGACTCAGTTATGCAACTCACTTTGAGTTGTTTAAAAAATGATGTTGAGGGGGAGTATAGGCAAAGAAAGAACTCATGAAATTTTGGAGCAATCAGATCATTTCCTTTAAATTTGCAGCATAGGGCATTGATCTTGGTGGTGCTCTTTGAACTGGAATGGCATTTACAGATCTCTGAAAGGCCAATGTCATTTCATTTTTAAAACCAATATGTAAACAGTTCTTCTTCTGCCTTTGCACAACCTCTTCAGCTAGTGTCATTACATTTGCCCTGGTAGTTTTTGTGTAAACAGACAGACAATCTGCACCCTGGCTTTCACTTTGAAAAGGAGTAAAATTTATGAAAAATGTATATCCTCTTGGAAAAAGAGACAACTGTTAGTTAAGCTTGTGACGTATAAGTGATATAGTGTGCATAAACGTGCAAATTGCCTGGGTATCCAGAGTTTAGACAGTGTCAGAAGTTTGTCATGGGCTTCTTGGTAACTTCTCCCTGTGCCAATGTGTCTAGAAGCCAGCTTTTGTTGCCTGCATGTGTTTTTTGTCTCAGTGTCTGGCAGTGGCACCAATAAATGAGTTGGTGACTTATATCTCACGCCTCTTGCCAAGGCATGTTTTTCCTCTGGACTGTTTTGTTTGCCTCCTCTGATCCTTTTCTAAATCATTTCTTTTCTTCATTCTGGCCATGTTTTCTTCTTTCATGTCTTTGTTTGTTTACATTCACACGGGATGAAAATCACAGACGCAGGAAGATGCAGCCAGGAACAAAGCTGCTCTCTCCTTTTCTTTGTCCTTCCTTCCCTTTTTTTCCTCACTGAAATGCACGCGGTCTGCATGCTTGGGGTTTCCAAACTAGCGTCTGTGTTGGGGGTCCCTGGAGAGCAACTCCGCCATAATAGCCGGGTGGAGTGGGCTGGCGAGTGCAGGGGAGGGAAAATGAATAGCGTGCTATGGGGTTTTCCAAATCCTAACTCCTTACAAGGTCTTTATAAACTACATTGTACTGAATTTTACCCATATTTACCTCAGCTGACAAACTATCCAGCATTTGATGAGAGATACAGGATGAAAAACGTTTTGTGGCCTGAGTGGCTTTCTCACACTCACAAGCATTGTGAAAAACAGCAGTTTGGCTTGTAACACTGTGTATTTGTAGAGGGCAAGTTTTTAAACTTGGCTGCATGTGTTATTGCTGCATTCTTGCTTCAGTCCTTCATACAGCTCTCCCCTTCACAATTCATTATCTCCTCATCAAGTTTCTTCTTTTCTCAGCGACAAAAGTGTGCACTTGGACTATTCGCCTGTGGTATGCATGCATGTCAGTGCTTATGCTATCATGAGCGTTCATGTGTAAAGGAGTAGGCCATGCTACAACTGTAAATCTTAACAGGAAGCTTAAATTGGAGCATCAGTGACAGTTTAACTTCCTCCCTGAGAATGGACTATGCTCCCTATCCTTGGGAACGAGCTGCCACGTGCACCATAGAGAAGGGATCACACAGCTCCATGATGGAGTGCAGAGAATAAGAATAAAGAAGAAGAGGGGGGAAAAAAGAAGAAGGGACCCCCACATCTTGATTCCCTCCTCCAACAGTCCCTCCCATCCCTTCATCTTACTGATTATGAGTGTATGCCAAAGGAAGGGAGTCAGTAAAAAGAGCCCAAATAAGAGGAAACATCCAAATAGTGACTGACTCCTACACAGGCGGCCGCATTCTTTAATTGCTGAAAGGCATACACAGACTGTACACAAAAAGTACAGAAGCAGGGTGCACACTTGGAAAGCACTCACTGTGCAAACATGGGAAGAGACCTTTCGCTTTTGTCATGGTCATGCAAACCTATAGGGAGGCAGAAAAAACAGACAAGCCCTGGAGCTCCATTGTCCTCTGTGTCTATCTAAGTTTCACATATCTCTGTCATGGAACATTTGGCATTATAAAGACACCTACAGTTTGCTCTTGATCACCCTGTAGAGCTTTTATGGCCAGCTTGTTTGATTTTCTTTGTGCAATACTGAGACTGAAGATGTAAGGGGAAGTGAAAACATGAGGAGACAGACTCGACAGTCAAGTATAAAGAAAGTTAAAGCTTTCCAACAGAGCGCTGCAGACAGATGAGTGTATACATACAGCAAACCTCCCTTTGTCATTCCTTGTTTCAGTTACAGGTGTAACCTTTCCCTCTCTTCAAAGCAGAAAGTCAAAAGAGAGAACGTATTCATTTTAACCTTGAAATCTTTGATTGGATAAAATGAGATGTACAAAGAGTACAACACATGATGTACTACTTCTAAAAAGATATTGGCAAGCTGCCGACGCTTTACTGAGGATTTTCTAAGCACGCTAATTTTCTCTCTTCCCACTGAGATCAAACAAAACTATCTGTGTCTATCCTTGACAGAGACTCGCACCAAAGCAGCAACATTGGCTTGCACAGATTAGTAATCTGTCAGTACTTGGTGGGAACCTGAAAAGACTGAAACCAGCCACATCAAGAATATCTTCTCCCACACTCACAGAATCCTGTTTGTTCCTCCTCCCCTCAGATTTAGTTTGAAAAGAAATGAAAACATTTATCAAACTCAATCCATTTATCATGCAGGCATAGCTCCTTAATGAGCACTTTGCAGAATAAAATATGGGAGTTATTATAATTGCCTTACAGAAAAAGCAATGAGGTGGTTCCAATAAAGAATAGTGCCAAATAACTCTTAACACACCAGTTTTGCAAAATTAACTTCACCAGTTTGTGGATCTTACAATGGATTGTGTTCTAATTGATGTCAACCTTGTAGATTATATGTCTGACAATAAATTAAGTAGCTGTGACAATAGTGTCACTTTTTTTTTTTTTTTAAAGTGAAGGTTTTGTTATCTGCAAGCCAACCATGCAGTTGCAACCATGCACAGGAAAGATACACTAAAACTTTGTCCTAATAAGGAGGTGAAAGTATTTTCAGGCTAAGAAATGTTAACATTTACTTTTCAAGGGATGAGTGGACCATTTGTGGACTTCCTGAGAAATAATCCCAAGGAGAATTCTTCAATGAAAGAATTATTTTTGCTTTCAAGAAAAAAGTGATGACTTTGGGTTTTGGATAATTTAAAAAAAAAGAAAAGTATTAATCACCATTGTGTTTTAGTACCATTTCAGCTATTGTGTTTTGCAGTGTTTGACTGTAAAACTCTTAAACTGTGTGTTTGAGTTTTGAGACTTTGAAATGACTAAAGTGACTAAGAAGATTGAGCATATGTTGTTTCTACATTGTCATAATCTGCCCACACAATCAAGTGTCCTATAGGTGTGTTTATTCATCAGGCAGAAACCCACAAATCAGCTTATCCAGGGACTTCATTTGGACCTAATTAGCATTCTTATGTTCATTTGTTGTCTGCCCAGCAGCTAATGTCTCCTGTGATAACATCGGCGACTGCTGCCTACTCGTCTGCCCATGTTTATAGATGTAAGTCCATGGCAGGCGCCTTTCCTGGACGCACCCACAGCACCCAGCTGTAGGGTGGTAGAGTAGATCTGATAGATATCAAACTTATTATTCACACACTTCTAACAACACAACTGATTTCAAGCCAAGTTTGAAGTCACCTTTTTATTTAGTCATATTTGGGACTACATGTGTTTCATAAAGCTAATTTGTGAAGGCTTGATACTGAGTCTCATGTTCTGTCTTTTAGTTTTTCTTGTGTGTTGCATTGAACAAAGTGCTACACATTTCAGCATTTCTACTTTTGCATGCCTGGAACCATCTGAGATCTAGCATCTATGATCTTATAGTTACATTTTGGTCAGTTGTGACCACTGGCGCCAATTTATGTAATCAGATTTATTCTAGAGATTTGAGAAAGAAGAATAACATTATCTGGGACAAGGACTGCATGCCTCAAACTGTTTGCAGGTCTCAGAATTGCCATGCACATACCTCATTTCTTTTTGCAATTCTTCACAATGTCTACATGTCTAAGGGCACTGGGTTGCTGTCATGGCTGATTGACTGATTAGATATTTGTGTTAACAACCAGTTGAACAGGTGTACCTAATGAAATGGTCAGTGTGTGTGTCTCTTTTTGTTAATGTGAAAAAAATATGCTGTATGTAACTAAGTAAAATAAAGTTATGTCATAAACACAATGGCTAGTCAAGCTACAATCACCTACTACACATAAATTTGACCCATGAAAAACCATGTAGCTGTTGTGCTGTATAACATACAGTAGTTTGTCCATTTATAGGTCAGCATGCCAGCTGAAGTAACTGTGTGTTCTAGGTGTGAGAGAGAATACAGGCTGATAAATACCTTATAATACTTGGCTGGATAAATGTGTGGCAAACCAGGAATCACTAGTAATGTGTTATTATAAAAACAATATTACACAAACATAGGCTGGGCCAAATTTAAATATTTGACTTACTGTAAATTAGTTCTCAGGAGTCTAGTCTTAAAATTTGCCAACATCAGCAGTGAAAATATTTTTTTTCTCTCTCTCCCACTTTCTCTCTCTTTTTCCCATTTAAAATATCTAATCTCTGATGTTTTTATTACACACTGACATGCAAAGCTTAAACATAGTGTAATAAACTATATTATTTCCTTACAAATGAGTGTAAAACAGTAAAATGTTTTCAAACCCAGGGGGTCATTTCACATCCAATATCACAGCAGGTAGTAGTCACACCAATTCAGCCAGTATGAGCCATGACACTGCTGTGATATGATGCACTGCTATCTACATTTATGCCCATGGTCAAAGGTGAACAGCCAAGCAGCAGCTGTGTTGACTGTCTTCTTGCTCCTGAAGTTGTTTCTCGTAGTTACCCCTGAGTAATCGCTGATGTCAATTTGATTGCAGCACAAGTGTCCCGAGTCAACCCTGTCTGCTCTGGTCACTCATTTCGCCAGCTGGAGCTGCAAAACAAACATCAGCGAGTCAATCTGACAGGGCAGCGGTCTCTGAGGACCTGAAGCCAGATTATAAATCACGACTTTTATACAGAGCAGTGACACAAATCTGTGTGCACTGGTTTTGCATGATCCAAGGATTTAACTCTATGCACAGTGTATTACAGTTTCATGAAAAGGGGGCAAGGAGGTATTTATTGTTTGTTGACAGACAGACCAAAGCACATTTTCTCCAGATATTCACTGACTTAAATTTCCAGCACATGGCTGATATTTTGTCTTGATTCATGAGACGCAGCCTTTCTGGACATACACCAGGGGGAAAGGCAATCCAGGCAGCACTCGCTGACCCAGATGTAACTGGTGTGATGGATGGAGGAGGACCAGCCGCTGCAAAAACATGCCTATTTCAGTCTCCCATTGTTTGGTATTCAGTCATCATTGTGTATATAGCAAGTCAACAGCCAGTCTTCTGTGTGTACTACCCTTTTGCTCAAAAAAAAACAAAAAAGGAGCATGTGTTTCCTCTCGCTCAGCACACGTCTTTCCACTGACTAAAATGCCCTTCTCCCACTTTCATCTCTCTCATATTCTCTAAAACACATGCTTGGTTGCATCACACATAGAACTGGAAATGTTTGGGTGGCATGGCAACACATTTCCAAAATGGAATAAATGCTTGGCAGCACATGTGTTGTCAAAGTCTGCTGTCAGTCTGTGGCCCTGTGGC
>VUQS01037198.1:29766-49938 GCA_015108495.1 Heterochromis multidens
TTTTTTTTTTTTTTTTTGTTTAAAAATTTTTCTAAAAAAAAAAAAAAAAAACAAAAAAAAAAAAAAAACAAAAAAAAAAAAAAAAAAAAAAAAAAAAAACAAAAAAAAAAAAAAAAAAAAAAAAAACTTGAGTTTGAGAGATTAATTTTAAACTCTGCACAGCTCATCCTAATCCACACAAGATACTATATCGCTGTTTTTATTTGAGTGGGAATTTAAAACTTTTATTACTCTGTTTCACTCCACTGACTTCTCTGTCACTGATAATTTGACCAAGAGCACCCTACATTTTCAGCTCCACCTCCAACATGTACAGTACTGTGCAGAAGTCGTCTTATATTTTGCTTCCAAGGAGCAAGTCTTTGTTGTAATTTTTTTTTAAATGGTCTTGAGCAATAGGTCTCCAGGCTTTCTGAAGGACTTTCAAAGTTTTTCTTTGGACATTGGCTGCTTTTTCACTCTCTTTCAGTCCAGTCCTTGTACCTGACCATTTTCAAATGAATTTCTTTTTTACTTCTTAAGCCACTTAATACTAACCAACTCAATGGATGAACCCATGTTGTGTGTACATATAACAGGCAACTTAGCAAAGAATCAATTTTACATTGTATCTTTAGGCATTCTGCTACTAGCAGCCTGTCACAAAAACACAATTTGTTGCCATTTCGTTAGTTGAATCTATGAAAAAGGCCAAAGATAACACAGTTTGACAGGCATAAAACAGTTCTTTTGTACCAACAAGGTGATTCCCAAAGAGCTGTTAGATGAAAACTTGGCATATATCAGCATGGTGTGCAATGCGTCCTTAAAGAATTTGAGGAAATTGGACAAATGGAGGACAAACAAAGAAGTGGCAGGCCTAAAAAACAAAACTATCTACAGCAGATGAAGAGTATCTGAAAGTCATGCCTTTAAGAAATAGGAAAAAAATCCATCAGAAGGAGGTAAGGCAGTGAGTGTGTACAGCCATCTGTGGTTCTATCATGATTTGGGACTGCATCTCAGCCAGTGCTGATGGGGATCTTGTTAAAATTTATGGAATTATGAACACAGATAAGTACTGTCAGATTTTGATCCTCCATTCATTACCATCTGGAAAGCATCTGATTGTTGTCAGTGATCCCAAATACACTGCCAATGCAGTTAAAGCACACAACAGAACACTATCAGTCATGGATTGGCCTCATCAAAGCCTGGGCTTCCACATTATTGAGCAGTGTGGGATCATCTTGACAGAGAAACAGAACAAAAGGCAGCCAACATCCAAAGAAGAGCTTTGAATGTCCTTCAAGAAGCCTGGAGAACTATTCCTGAAGACTATTAAAGAAAATCCAAGAAAACCTGCCTAAGAGAGTTCAAGGTTTGTTGAAGAATACAGGGTCATACCAAATTTTGTTTTTCAAGCTTGTTACAACTGTAAAAAAAAACAGTTTTGCCTTATATACTGTATTTACATGTATATTTGCACATTTTAAAAAAACAAACAAAACAAAACAAAAAAAAACAAAATACTGCACCTATTTTACATTTTCCTAATAAAATATAAAGAAATGCAGGGTGGCTCAAGACTTTTACACAGCACTGTAGCCATGCCTCTGCAAAGCTCAGCATAGCTCTAAGCAGTACCACATTTTAACTATATAACTTAATTGAATACTGCCGTACACATTAAGGGAAATGAGCACATGCTTTGTTGGTTATAGCTCACATATCAGATCCACCACAGCCATGCGTGACTTCAAGTAAGTCATGGCTAAACCCTGAATAGATAAAGTAAACTCTGCTAGTAACATTGAAAGCAGAGGCAAAGACACAATGCAAATATGCTAACCATAAATAGTATAAAAATCCAACATGATATAATGATTTATGGATTATATCTTCATTTGATTCAAGAGATCCACTGGATTGCTCTGTAAAAGTTCAAGCTTTTATTTTTTATATTCACCAACATCCTATAATTACACACATTTTATAGCTAAATGATATTCTCATAGACATTATGCATTATTTTAAAGCATGATCTACACAACAACAACTTGCAATGTAAAGGTGTTATCTACAACATGGGGTCAAATGGCAGCTGCTGTCAAAGAAGCACAAGCACATGCCAGGAGGTTAGGCAAATACCCTCCTGATGATTTGGGTAAATAACAAAAAACACCCTGCTAAATCCTATGCAAAGGCCCTGCTATGAACCTGACTACAATCAAACAATCACACATAAAGTACACAAATTCAGATTATTAGTATATGAGTCAATGATACTTCTTTGGTTTAGCTCTGTGCTGAAATTAGGTCACATAAACATTCAGTGAGACACTGGTCTGAGGATGACATGCAAACAGACCTCCAGCAGCAAACAAATGTAAAACAAAAGAGAGGACAAAGAGGTGCAAGCAAAGACAGGAGTCTGTAACTGACATTCACACAGACACACACAGTCTTTGCTTTGGTGTGTGTATTTGTCTGGAATTTACTCCTCCGCAGATTGAATGCGCAGCTTATTCATGCAAATGCCCGGAGGTAAGATGATGATAAAAGACAAAAGTGTTAGGTTGGCAGATGTTGAAAAAGTGTAGGTGATAACCTATGACTACAGACTAGTGTTTGGTGATGCTTTACAATGCACATTTATGACAAGTCACAACATGTCATTATACCCAGTGAGAGCTGCACCTCAAGACGCCCACCTAGGTGTTCCCACAAGCATGCAGGGCTCAACATTCAGTTATGATCATTATGTCTGCCATCCCAGGAATGAACTGTGATGGAGAAAGGAGGGGAAGAGCGGCTCAAACTTGGGCCTGCAGGAAGATATTAATAGAGAGGAGTAAAAGTTTGTCTGCAAAAAGTTGGACCCCCTGCAAAAAAATAAAAAAATACTGCCTTTCATCATCCTGCCTTTTCTTTCTTGAATTCACAGGCATCTGTGTGTACATAAGCACTTGCTCTACATGCCCCCTTCTACCACCTTAACAGCTAAAGCAACTTAGTGACATTGAGCCTTTAAATGTTTTGGACTAAAATGGACAATAACCCCTGAAGTTAACTAACCAGGCTGGCCTTGTGCTGGCCTTGTGTAGACAGCTTCCTCAAAAGCAAAGTGCGAGTACTGTCAGCAATCGTTCAGCAAGGGACAACACAGACACACAGCCCAATAGCCCATCAAAAAAAACAAACAAAAAAACAAAACAGAAAACAAAGAAACAATGACAGGCCAAGGTGGAAGGGCAGGCAGAGAAAAAAAAACAAGGTGGTGGACACAGCAGCAAACTCATCTACATGGCTGACTGGGAGAGCATTCAAGGAATTTTGGGGGTGGCTGCATGTAAATCCCCACGGTAGTCAAGTTATAGCTGATTAGCATGACATGCATCCCCAGAATTCACAGCCGCCTTCATTGACGTGGTTGAAGAATTTAGAGGCCAAATTACACCGTTCCACTAACACACACTGAGGGCTTGTTGACCACAATGATCCTTCACCCCACGAGCCTCCGGCACACCTTCTGTTGAAAATTAATCAAACAGCAACCGTCTGTACCCATTGCAGTGCAGGTAAATGTCAGTTTCCTGTGTTATTCCTTTTGTTATTCTTTTAATCAACGTTAGACGGTGTTACTCAACACACCCCTACAGTATAAAACTGAGTGTGTTTACGTAGATATGAGAAATAATAAAAATGTTGTGATTAGACTCACCCACTTCTTGAGAAAGAGTGGGAGGAATTGTGTGTGTGTAGCCAAGGAAAAGGACAAACAGTGTCTCTTCAATAACATAGTGGCCAGTTAACAAAACAAGGCGTGTGATGCTCAAATTTATAACTGCAGATGACAATCCCTCAAAAAAAAAATAACACTAATTAACTGATTTCCCATCAGAGTTGGTAAAATCTCATATGTTCCCAACACTGGGAGTAATTTGTATGTTCTGTCCTCAGTACTTTAGACACAGGTTGTAACCAGCCC
Source organism: Heterochromis multidens (assembly GCA_015108495.1). Classification (NCBI taxonomy): domain Eukaryota; kingdom Metazoa; phylum Chordata; class Actinopteri; order Cichliformes; family Cichlidae; genus Heterochromis; species Heterochromis multidens. The sequence goes on from VUQS01037198.1 coordinate 33,737, forward strand.
TAGGTTTCCGCATTAACACTTCCTTTTTCCAAACAGTCTGCCAGCTAGGATCTTTTTTTTCCCCCCTGGGCTCTCACAGAGGCAAACCACTTTGGTAACAACTATGTGAATCTTCAGTGGTAACCTCTTGGGGCTTTTGGTTTATTAAAGAGTGAGATATTACAACCCTGCTTGTTTAAGTTCTTGGCCACACTTGACCGGGATTGGTTACCGACAAAAAGACATCAAGTCTCAATAGCACAGGAAAAGAAAATGAAGCCAGGGAGCAAATGTTATTTATACCATCTGTGCTGTATGTGGTCTGTTACTGGTAACTTTCCCAAGGTGAGCATGAGGGTGAGAATGTAAACATGGTTACAGTAGATCTGAAATGACCCATCTAACCTGCACGACTGGACTCCTTTCAACAATATGCACTCATGCAAGTCGACTCAAACCAAAAAAAGTGAAAAAACCTGACCTGTTAACCTTTGAGAATAGATAATTTGCTGACAATAATCTAGTGGAGAAAATGTAAAACTGGCTCCGTGTGTGTTTGTGGATTTGTTCTTTATATGTTGCATGCTTGATTTTCCTCTCTTAGTAGCTGGCAATACTAAAGGAAACATGTTTGCTAGGCTCCATTACCCATGCCTTGTTAATCCAACCCTGGCTGGGTCATAAGTGTGACTGGCTGGGAACAATTTTTTTTTTTTTTCCAGAAAGGAGGAAGGAGAGTATATGGATGAACTGATGATAACTTTCTAGTAAAAGACAGGAAAATTACAATATTCCCCTGACAGAAGGTACTATGAAGGAAGATTTTTGAATATCAAATGACTGAAGTGATCAGGAAAGCATGGGTAAATAGAACATGATGCACAATTTCAAGAGCATTCACATAAATAATGAGCTGAATGTGATACAAGAATCAGATCAAGATCTTTCAGGGCACCAGAAAAAACAAAACAAAACAAAACAGCATAGCACTGCCAAGCATCAAAAGAGTACATGTCATTAAAATACTTCTCTGGGTCTATTTTGGGTTTGGGTTTATACTCTCTAGCTAGTTTCCTCTGACCTTACAAAAGAAAAAACAAACTCTTGACATGGGGAAATCCATCCAGAGCTCTCTGCATTCAAATATCCCCATAATTCACCACCGGTTTTTCTGACAGGTAGAAATATTGTCTAGGAGTTGCAGAGAGGAAGCAAATAAATGGTGAGAAGTCCAACCTTTGGATGGGCTTATTTACCCAACAGAGTTAATGAAATAATAAACCCGAGAGGGGCTTGCTAGAGCGTGGTGCAAGGCAGCGTGACCGAACATGAGGAATGCTTTCTTAGTAAGCACTGCTCCCCAAGCTAGAGGGAGGAACGCCTGAGATCACTTAGCCTCGAAGCCTCGGACTGACGACGCAGAAAACTTAATACAGTTTGATTTAATCCACTCCCTGATCAGACTCTGAGAGAAAGAGACAGACTTAGTTTTGTTTGAGGATGTCTTGAACTTCTCTTTGGTCTAAGAACAAAAAGGCATTTGTCTATGTTGTAAGTGCATCTGGTTCAGGATTAAAGTAAATGCAACAGAGCGCATTTGGCAGCATTAAAGCAAGGTTAGAAATAAGCTGATACTTATTTATGTTTAATCAGCAAACACATAACACACGTAATACTAAACTCTGAAATTAGTCAAATTCCAATTGAATGCTTTCAAATCAATGAGTATGTGAGTGCTTGTCTGTGCACGTCAACGTATGTTCAACATTTCCAGCTAACCTGAGTCATCTTTGCCAGGTCCAGGGAGGGCCGTTGCTCCTGGGCATCTTCTGGTCTCCTGCGCTTCATGCCAACCTTTTTGTCATTTAGCACACAGGGCTGGGACCTGCTCCGAGACAAACACCCCTTTCCCCCAGCTCTCTGGCCAGCTCGTCTCCCCAGCTCTGGGGTGGAGTCTGTAGAGCTGGTCTCTGATGCCTCTTCCCTCTGGTGCTCTGGCAGGCTGATCTGCTCATGGGAAAGCGAGAGAGGCCTGGGGAAGATGTGATTTTGAGAGTGGTGATGATGCGTTACAAGAGAGGTAGGGGAGACTTGAGAGGCAGTGAACTGAGGGTGGAGAGGCAGTGGCTGGTTGAAGAATGGCAGATCCTGGATTCCATCGAAAGGGATGCTGGAGCGTGAGGGCAAACTAAAGCTGGAGCTACGCTGCATGGTAGGAAAATGGCTTCCCCCTCCTCTGACACTTCCTCCACTGTGGCACCTTCGTTTCTCGACCGTTGTCCACACTCGGGAGCCTTGGGGCCTCCAAGATGAGCGGAAACCACTGAATTCATCAGAGAGTGACAGGGAGCGACACTGACGTTTGCTCGGGGGTGCCGTAGGAGTTTGGCTGGTGGCTGTAGTGGTGTAGTGCGCAGTGGTGGATGTGGCGTGAGTGCTGCTGCAGAGAGTGAGATCTCTTATTAGGCTGGTGATTGCTGTGGTGCTGCCTGGTTCCTTGGCACAGTGACTCTTATGATCAGGCGTCACATCCCACAGAGCAGTACCACACTGGCATGGAGCTCTCTGCTGGATGGCACAGCTTCGCCCCATATCCAACCATCTATCTGCCTCTGCAATAGTGAAAACATAAAAACTCACATTAATTGATCTCAGCAGCAGCCCTTCTAACATGTCTTTATCTGTGCAACAAGCAATAATAAGGAAAAATTGCATTTGTTAACTAGAGCGTGGTGAATTCTAGCAACAATATCAGGAAGGATAATTTAGTACTTAACTACACAGACACAAAGAAACACACAAGCAGAAATAAGCTTAAGGCAAAGAGGATTGGTTGGTGTAAGAACAAACTGTTTGGAAGAATAAAAGGGAGATTATTGTCTGCTAACTGCAATGGTGAGCTATTTAACCAAGAAGAAAGAAACGACTAAGTACAAACACTAACACAAAAAAAAAGAAAAAGAAAAAAAATCATAAGCTTTGGTGAATTAGAAAAAAAAATAATAATAATAAAAAGGTTTTTGGTTGTTTGTCTTAACATGATTGACACATTTATGCCCAGAGGAAATAGCATTACCAGTTGAACAGTTCAAACCAGTGCTGCTCTTCAGTAACTATACTGAAAGCCGGCAGCCAAAAATCCCAGTAATGTTGAAAGGAAACAGGAGTCAAATTAATTTTCTGCAAAAAACATCCAATTCTCAGTGCATTTAAAGATGGAAATGTCTAAAAGCCTTAAAAAAGTTGGCAGCTTTCATGAAAAAATGTCACAGTGCTCATTATAACACACTACATATCCAGTAGGACTCAACAAGATCACTGTGTGTCTGGTTGTTTTTCACATAAACAGCTGCAGGACATGCAGTGTAACCTCAGCTGTGACTTCTTACTGGCACATTACTGTTAGCATGAGAAAGAAGTTTCTGCCTCCATTACTTTTAGAGTTAAATATAAAAATAAACAAATAAATAAATAAAACTGTGGTAAAAATCCCAGATTACAATAAATTCTGCTCCTCAGCACAAACCAGGCCACTGGACTGAATGCTGTGTTGGCCATTTTTTAGGTTTCCAGCAGCAACATTCCTGACTATTTAAAACTTGGACGTGCAAGAGCACTGATTCCTAAAACATGAACTACACATTACGATAAGAATCAGCCAGTGAAACAGTTGGGCAGTCACTCCCATTAGTCAAATGGTTTGTAGGATATGCGTCAAAGCAGTATGAATTTCCAGCTGTCTCACCATCAGGACAAAAGAGTCTTGTGGAGGATAATACACCTACAGTAAAGTGTGGCTAAGTTCGAATCTATTGAAGCTTTTGTCAAAAAGGGCCCCTTGCTGATCCAAAAACCATCCTTTTGGATGCTTGCCTCTAATTTTGGCACGCTCTCTCCCAGACTACTGGACGGAAATCATTGTTTTGGCTGGACAAACAATGTACGGGGGCTACAGTGACGACCTGACAGGAATGTTAGGAAAACAACTTGACAAAAGGAGAAAGGGATGAACTTCAAAAGGGCACCATTTGAAAGCAAAAGACAAAGTGCTGGTTAAACTAACAAAACACGCTAGCCAATTTTAATGTCAGGATTAATAGTGGAAAAATCTTTACCCAAAAGAAAAAGAGGACAGTGAGAGATAGCTGGCCTTGTATTTACAGTAGCATTTCTTTTAACACAGAGGGTAATTACACTAACACAGCCAAAGGGAAATTGTTGACATAGGCAGCAGAATATTCAATTACAGTTCACTCTCATGAGAGTGCTGTGCAACGTTGTGTGGAGGCAGGTGCACCCTGATCATGAGTGGGGGATGAGTGATAGGCGGAAAAAGGGAGAAGTGAGAGATCGCGTGTGACAGAGGGGATAAACAACGAGACAGTTGCAGTCTCTGATTTTGGTGGTTCAACCTATTAGCAAATTAATGGGGACAATTAATTGTGTTTCAGTTGTGAAATGTTTTTTAACAAATATTCAGCTGCTGCTATTTTCCAGATGTTAAATGTAGAGAACAAAGAGATGGCCTTTAATAAATTGAGGCAGGAGCAAAGGTGGAAAGACAAACAGAAAGACATAAAGGTCAATAATGAAGATAACTCACCCACAGTTCCACAGGAGAGGAGGGTGGTCCCTCTGCTCATGGTGTGGAGCTCACGCTGTAGAGGGCATAGGCAAACATAAAGCAAAAGTCAGAAACAAAAAGGCAAGGAACAAAAGTCCAGCCCTCAAATCAAGTGAGAAGACTGATTTGTCTTCATTTTAGGGTCAGGATTATTTACACGCTGCTGCAAATTAGCCAAACAACCAGTGTAAAATAGTGAAAGGTCTACTTCAACCAAAGCAAATGCAAATGCTTACTTACTTTAAGCTTACCGTTTACATTTTATGGCCTGCAAGTTTACTGTTTTGGTTCACAGCAACAAATAGTTCATACGCTGCTACTAGCCAATGACTAAAGAGTTAGATATATTTCTGAAGAGTAGGAGGAGAGAAAACAGAGCACAAAAGAGTGAACATTAAACTTCATGAATAAAGACTCCAAATGAATGCTAATTTGCTCCATTCTTGCTGGATACGTAGGCTGATTGCTAATAAGCTCATTAAACAGTTACTACAAGACTGAATTAAAATTTTACTTAAAATTAAAACTTTTTGATATAGTTTTGCCATTTTTTTACTGCACTTAGCCTCACAAAGCAGAAACCACACAGGCTGCATTTCCCTTAGAGACTTTAAAGTAGAAATAAACATGTTTACAGCCCTAAAGAAAAAAAAAACTGTAATCATTTCCATTTTTTAGTAATCCGCTTTTTAATAATTTCTGCTTTTATATTAAATTTAATTTATTTTTGTATGACTCACCCATTTAAATGCTATTGAAGCTTAAAGTTATGCATGATTAAGGTGTGGCCACTTTGATCTCAAGCGCTTTGTCGTGTAATAATGGCAATAAATTTTTTTAGGTCCGTTATTCACTCGCCAACATTAGTAGCACCATCGCTACTACTGCTGATACTGAAAACTCAAGGATTCAAGAGTGTAGTCCACTAATCAGTGGGTGGACTACACTCTTTTAGACTGGTTTTATGGTGGCTTCATTCATATTTTATATACAGTGGCTGTAGCTCATGAGGTAGAGCAGGTCCATCTACTAATTGGAAGGTTGGTAGTTCGATCCCTGGCTGCTCCAGTCTGCATGCCAAATATATTCGGGCAAGATACTAACCCCATCGGAGTGTGAATGTGTGTGAATGTTAGATAGAAAACACTTAAGCATAGAAAAAGTGCTTGTGTGAATGGGTGAATGAGGCAGTCCAGTCCATTTACAGTCTCTAAACTGCCAGCACTTCCTAGCACTGACAAAAGTGAAAGTGTAAACTACTCACTAAAGATTATCCTTTAACTCACTACAGGGTGCATGAAATACCTTCAAGGACAGCTGGACAATGATTTTATAATACAAAAGGACCTTTAACTAAATTTGTAACACGCCTGTTTTATTTCTTGGGTTTAAGGTACAAAGGCTATTAGGGAAGTATAAAACAGTTTTGCCTACACCCACTTATCTTTTAATCAGACACCCATCCTCTCTCAGAGTTCATTTCTTACAAGAGGGTGGTGGCTGTCTGCTCACAAATGGACAAAAGGACAAAAAAGAAAATGCCACAATTCACTGAACTGACTTGCCTCAAGGTTATTATACCAACAAAAAAAAATGTTTTCTAAGATACCAGGCTAGAACTCAAAGTAAAGGCTATTGTGCTATAGAAGACGATCAAATGACAGAATCAGTACACTCAACCCTCAGGCCTTTAACATGACCAACTGATGGATGCAAAGGTAGCAGTGAAAAAACCTCAGTCCATAAGCCTTTTTGGATTGATTTAAAATATGTATGTGATTTACAGTATATTAGCATAAAGAAGACAAAGACCTACGTCGGCTTCTGAGGTTTAACAAAAGAGAAATTTGTAAGTCTTGTTTGTGTAGCTGCAAGATGCAAGATGCAATAATCCCTGGACTTTTCTCAGCAAAGACATATTGATGTTAAATGTGTTAGGAAATGTTTGCGATGCTTTACCATTCAAGCGCTTGAAGGAATGTTTAGATTTTGTAGATTAAAAATTGTATATAGGCAGCAAGATAAAAGCGGGAAAGTGGAAGCTACTCTTCCGTGATGTCTGAATGGAGTAGTGAGATAAAAATAAAATGTAAATAACCCTTATTTTACTTTGAGAAGTGAAACCAAAGTGTTGGTAAAAAAAGAAAAAAATATGTGAAATAAGTCTCAGGAGTGACATCCCAAAAATACTACGTTGGTTCAAGTCATTAAAAGCTGCTTGTTGTTGCATATATGGCATTTATTTTGCTGTTTTTTATAGCTTTAGTCACACAGGTTGGTCGATAGGGAAAAAATGTGTATTCCCCCAACCGGCTTGCTGGAGGCTGCTGGCAATCAGTCGCAAAGAGGGTGCTGTACCAAAAACCTCTGTGTGATTTCTTTGGTTGCTAGCAGACTGCCACGGTCACCTCTAGTTTGGATGTTAGATGCAAAAACTTGCAAACTCACCACCAAGTGGCAGTGAACCTTGACAAAGTGCAATGCAAACTGGAAACAGAGACCATTCGCCTTTAAAGTAAAAGTTGAGCCTTAACACTCAAACCAACACATTTATACTTTTATACCAAAAGGCGAACGTCTCTGTTTCCAGTTTGCATCACACTTTTCACAGTTTCACTACTGCTCAGAGAGTAGTTGGCGAGTGTTTGCAGACAAGTCAGTGAGCTCCGTGAAAACTATGGGGGACCGCAGCAATCTGCTAGCAACCAAAGCAATCTCAAGGAGGTTTTTAATGCACCACTCTTCTTTGCAATCAGTTTCACCTAGTGACAGCAAGCAACCTCCTGCAACAACTCGCCAACTGGTTGGAGAATACACATTTTTCCCTAGCAACCGGTGGATACCAGAGGGGTCATTGACCAGTCTCAGGAAGCGAAACTCTTGAGATTTAGAATGTCTTTTGTAAGAGTGTCCTGGCATAGGCAGCATTAACCCATTATTTTTTTCACTAGTGGGAGAAACTCAAGCTCCTGGAGAACCCCTCTTGTTGTGAGGCAACAGTGCTAACCACTGAGCCACCATGCTACCATACAAATGGTGAAATGTACTGTAACAGGAGTGCTGACATTTTGGAATGATTATTGAACCATTTCCCTTTATTTTTATCTGTAATGTTTTTCAACTCACTTCTTTAATTTGTCTTACAATGGGCTTACGGGCCTGGGGTAGCCTATCTTAGCTCAAAAATAGAAACAAAGGATAATATTTAGGCTTATCCTTCTCTCAAATAAGACAGAATACCTTACAAGTGCTTTATTTAGATGTTAACATACTATATTTTCAAAACTGTCAAATCTAGCATCCCAAATGCACAAGATTTCTGAGGTGCTAACATTACCAACTCAAAAAAAACAAACAATAAAAAAAACAAAAAAAAAAACAGTTTGGAGTAGTTATAATTATTTTTATTTTATTTTTTTAACTTTAGACTAAGCTGGGTCAGGGTAACCTTTGCTTCCTGACTTTAACCTTTCTGTTAAGCGAGGCCAACACATCCTGGATCTCTTTGTGCTGAAGAAAAAATGATGAAGCTCACACTGAATGCCTCGTCTGGGTAATGAAAGTTAAGACATAAATAAATTCTTCACTACTTTAATGAACAAGTTATTGTGGTCTAGCATGCTATTAAGTATGCTACCTACAAGTCTGCTTCATTAAGAGTCAAAACGTAAAGTTTCTCTCACCAGCCGTCTCTCGATGTTCTTGGACCTTACATCATTGACACCCTTCTTCTTTTCCAGTGTTTGTGAGAAAATGATCACCATGGTAGCAAGTAGCTCTGCTCCAGTCTGTTCGGGTGCAGAAAAAGGCCACAGGCAGCCATCTTATATGAGAGCGGAGGGCAGATAGCACATTTGGGCCACGAGCAGTTGAAGACTTCCCATCTGAAGAGCAGTACTCATGAAGGTGGTCGAGGTAGGAGGGGGTCTCTCAACGTCAGCCAATAGCTGTATTCATGGAAAAAAATATGGGAAAGAAAAACATTACTAATTGAATTCATTAAAGTGCAAAAAGCATTCACAGTTACAAAGGTCTGGATGTTTCTGGCTGCAAGGCATGGGCAAGAAGCTGGGCCTAAACAAAGCTCAGGTTTAAGTATAGCCATAATAGTCAAAAGTGGGCCAAATCGTGGCTACTTTAACTTGTTCTGTACCACGCTATTTATTATTACTTTCACAAAAAAGCATGGCAGAGACATGCAGAGCTGTATCTGTGTCTTAAAACATGTCTTAAGAGAAAGGTTTCTCCCAAAAACAAACAGGTGGCCTTGTCATTGCTGGCTTAATTAACCTGTAAAGTGATAGCTGCCATTCACAGATAAATCACTTTATTATTAACATTCCTCACAGCTTTATTCAACATACCCCTAACAGTGATCGAAAGAGGCATGGTGTAAATGTGATTTGTGTTTGCCATACGAACAGAAGTCTTGCTGCCTTACCCAAGTTTTTCCATTCAACCTTTAAATCCTAAAACTTACAGCAACCCTTCAGTCCTCCATATAGCGACACACACCTATCAACCTACTGTCTTTAAAACAAAATGTGCTGATATATGCTAAACTGCTTCCTCATCCCTGTGGATAATAGAACATTTGGCCTGTCAGCATAATGCCCTGAACGCAGGGGAATCTAAACATGCTGTAACAGAAGGCTAGCTTTAGCTAATCCAGGAAAAGACATCACTCACGTCACATGACTACAGATGTGGCTAGAAAACATAAAGAGAAAAGGAGCATATATGGAGCTGCGGTTAACTCAGAGACTGCCTGCACCCACACATGGCAAAGTCCAAACAGTAGCTGTTTCGGTAAACAACTCTTAAAGCTTTATATGAATGGCAGATGGTCCATACCATTTTTTTTTTTTTTTTGACAAACATGCCTTGTCATGTCTGCTCAACTCAGCCTATCTGACGCTTTTCAATGCATGTGGATGATTATGGTAGTTGATGAGCAAGTTCAGTTATGCTTTCTTTAATAAGAGTAGCTGCAGTGACTTTGGACTCCTTCATTAACCAACCGCCAAACACACTGACAGTATCCAATTAGAGAGTACCAGCATAGTTCAGATCCCCAATCAACTGCTAGCTAATGACAGCTTTCTACTCTGGAGCAACACATGAGGCTAATGGATCTTCCAGGCCTACTATACTATCCTGCCTGTGTAACATGTGGTTTCGTGTTAAGTAAGGGTTGTTGCACTTATATAAGATGCTTTAGGGAGAAGTGTGCACTATAAAAATTAAGACTTCCGCAGAGAAAAAGCAGGGATCGATAAAACAGTTTTATACCAGTCTAGTCATGTCTTCTTACTTAACAATGTCATCTCTGTCCCCTTCCTCATCTCCAGCCCCATGACTACATAAAGGCTAAGTAAATAAATGTTTCATGTAGGCCTGCCCCAAACCAACAGCCAGCATATGACTCCCATTATCTCCATTTATTTCAGAGAGTCGGTGGAGCACAACTGGGCCTCCACAAGAGAAGCTGGTACTGTTGGTGGGAGTAAAAGGAAAAGGGCATGTCCTTCAAGATCAGTTTTGCAGATTACTCTACTGATTAGTAGTGACACTGAGTAATGGGTGGGGCAATGTAACACGGTCTGTGTGTATGTGTGCGTTAATCAGAATAGGGGTCGAGGACCATGACGGCCATGTGTAAAGGTTGTTACAGTGTGCTGTTTGACTGATGCGGTTAGGAAGTGTGACTTGTCCCATCAGGGCTGAAACAGCATCTCCACAGTGAGAACAAGAGCTAGTTGTGCATGTGTTTCTGTACATGCATGTCTGCTTATGCTAACCTACACTTGTGTGTGTGTGTGTGTGTATATGTGTGTAGTGACTGGCAAGCGGGGTCATGGGAGAGGGCAGACTGAGTGTGAATTCAAGCCTGGAGCCATGCTTACTTAATGAACCAACTTCTCATGATGAGGAAACCAGAGCTTAATGGACTGTGTAGAGACTTGTGTGGAGCCATTTACAGATCTGATCAGATTTTCACTCTTCAAAGCAAGTCCTTGTTGGCTACATCACACTGTTTGAAAAGCCTTTTTGTTTGAGTAGATGTCAGTACTAACAAAAATCCAGGAAGTTATCAGTTCATCTGAGGTTTGATGGGTCACTCTTACACTACACTGGGGGAATAATTAAATATCACTTTCAAGTACAACTTTGGTCTTTAAAGATTATGAAAACAATGATTACTGTGCTTTCCAGTGATGCTTTCATATATATCCACCACATCAACTTTTATCCAGTCGTGCCTCCCCAAAAACCCAAACGTTCACCAAGCATTGTCTTTTAAGATGATCCAACCTCAGCTGTCATTTCACCAATCTTAAAACAAGTTGGTTTTATCCTACTGATGATGTGTTGTTGTAAAAGTAATCTTAAAGAACCACAGGTTGACCTATTTCTCTTATGTGCTTGGCTGATGGTGCAAAGTTACTATCTGTGGGATCATGAATGAACATCTCAAAGTCCTGCCTAAATGTGACAGTATTGCAGTATTGTGTAACCTGTGCTGTGGGCTGGGTGGTTTGTGACAAGGCTGGGGTACAATGCTCTCCAAGGAAGGAAATGCACTGTTAAGTTTGCACTACAGTTTTTTAAAGCTCAGTAATTTCATGGTCCCAAAGTCATTGAATAATCGTTAAATTGCTGTGAGTGGGATTTTTGGCATGATCGAGTAGCCTTATATGACACTAACAATTTTACTAAGTTTACTAAGTATGTTAAATATGGTTTCAAAAAGCCAGCCAAAATTTCACAAGCTCAGCTGCACGTCCCTCACAGAAAACTGTAATTTTGGTATCACAGAGTCAGGCTCATCATCAAACAAAGGCGAGTGACTTAAATGATAATTTGTCTGACCATTTACAGTCAGAATACCAGAGAAGACAGTGTATATTTAATGAGGCATAACACTGAAACTGGAAGAGCTACTTCTCCCTTCATTAGATTCTCATATTATGATAAATGTAACGGGACAGACACCATCTTTTTATACGTTAAAGCTCAAGAGTACAAATCAGCGATCAGGAAAAGCACTGGCTGATTTATTCAAAGGCTTCCACTTATTACAGATCAGCTTGCAATACTGCTTTGCCTGAAAAGGAGAAACGACTGTACTTCATCAATTGTTTTGTCGGATCCCATCTCAGTCATATTTGATTCAAATAAAGGAAATCTTTGCCAATAAATCTCAATTATATATGATATTAGCTGGGTTATAAAGCATTGAACTAACAAAATTTTGACAATAAGTGGATTAAAATCTATTGGTACTTCAAGTCCTGATTTGTGTATGCTGGGGTGCAGACAGCAGCTCTTGGCTCACAATAGTCAATGACTCAGGAGGGCACAAGAAAGAGCAGCTAAGATAATATGGCTTTTTGCCCAGGCAGTGATTTGTACAGGCAGATGAATAGAAGCCTATTTGCGCCCCCCTAAAGTTCTGTGACGGGGTGTTTGGTGTCCATCACTAATTGGCTCTGGTTGCTGCATACTTGTGTGGAGTGCGTCTGGTGTCAGGACTTTGATCAGTTGCTGTAGTTATAGGAAACCAGTTCATTTGGCACTAATGAAATGATGAAGCCCAAATATTCAAAATATGGCATGGCTGAAAAGCCTTGGCAGATCACATTCTAGTTTTGATAAGGCTAAATTAAATTTTTTTTTTAAGTCAGAGTGGCACTGAAAGGCTAGACGTTGACACCTGTTTTAAATAACTGAGATGTCCATGAGAAACCAAATGAAAGCATTAAAAAGAATAAAAGAGCCTTTCTTTTGTGAAAGTCTGATGTGCATTGTTAATTCAGGGTGAAGACACAGTGAACCCCCTCTTGGATAATGTGGTCGAGGTTGTAAAAATGGTCTGGGAGGTCAAGACATACCATTGAATCTTTTGGCTATCACCCTAGTACCGTCTTCAAAGGTACATAAACACTTAAGAGTTTATTCAGTGAAATGTATTTATGTATTTTTAGTAGTCAAGTTGTGGCCTTTTGTTGCAGATTACCCTGAATGCTTCTCTCAAGACAGTGACCATTAATCTCTGCATGAATACAGCCTTGAAGTTCCAATGTAAGGAACATTTTGCTGAACTTCTACTTTGAAAAAGTTGTTGCTACTTGAATCAACAGATCTGCAATAAAAACAAGAGCAGTTAACACAAACCCCCAACCTTTCTTTAGAATTAATTTGCAAGTCCAGTTAATACTGGTCTTCTTCTCACTGCTTTGTGGGCATGAAGACACACTAACATAATTCGCATATGTAAGCACACTTCCCCTTGCACTGTATGGGTTCTACTTCCCTTGTGGTCACATGCCACTGCTGAATTGGGTGTGGAATATACTGACTTCATTACTAAATACATGAAAAGAGAAAGCCCCAAGTGATATCCACCGAGCATTGTGGCAATGAGTCAACTTCACTTCCTTACTGACTGCTCTTTTAATAAACTTGTGACAAATATGTCCTACCATCATTTAACATTCACATTTACTTAATCTTACATTTGCAGCCTGAGAGCAGATGTGTCATCTGCAATACAGTATGTAAAACTGTCCAAGTGCAAAGCATTAAAGGTTGTTTTTTTTTTTTTGACAAAAATGAATCTCTGATATTTCACTCTGACTTACTACATAAAACAGTTGCTAGGTAGTACACTGTTTCTAGGAATTTAATAGGTAGCCATAGCAGCCAAGAACAACAGAAGACAACAATGACAACTGGCGATCCGAAAAAGGCAGACGTCACCCATCTAGTGAAGAATAATGTCTGGACAGCTCATCATTCTTTATCAGTAAGTCTATTTGTCATAGGAACCTGGACTATTGAGCAAGGCCAGTTTACTAAGCTGGAGCACAGTGACATGCAACCTGCAAACACAGCACACTCTTTCTATTTAGGGCAGCCTGAAATTTATTAGGGGTTGACCTCTGTGTCTTAGACCGGAGTTTAGTTAACTGAAATCTTAAGGAGCTTGACAAGCGTAGGATCAGGTGTTTTAGTTTGAGTAAAGGAAGGTATGGGGGCCTCTTGCCCCTAGAAGTAACCCTCTCCATACATCAGGTACCACACTAATTATACTGCCCCCTCACCCCTTCACCCCAACAGTCCTTGCCTTTCTGCCTGTGGTTTCTTCCATTTTCTGTTCCATCCACACTAGAGCTCTAATCCATCAGGGATATATTACATACTTCAGAGCTTCCAGCTCTGCTAGCAATCCCTGCAATTGCTTAGCTCAATAGGAGGGACCATTCCTATGCTATATAAACAAGTGATGTTATACAGACTGTCACTACCAATGATCTAGTAAGTACCCTATGCAGTTACATAATAGAAATTGGCCTATAGTGGATTCTTTAAGACCAATATAATAACTCTAGTTTGAAGCAGAAAAAAACAACAACAACTAATTACTAGACAAATATAATCCCCACCCTTCCACACTCCACCTTCTCCAATGAAAAGGATAAAAGTAAATAAAAAATTCAACACATCTGGAAATAAACAGTCTTTGACTAGTGCCATTACATGAGGTCTTTAACAGTAGTTGAAGCATCAGAAGTCAATGACAAGCACAGATACACATACATGCAGCAAAACTGCCAAAGAGATATGGCTATTGTACCATAGTTTAGCAATGCTAACCAAATTCTAACAACCATGCTTGTGAGAAAAAGAGAGAAGGCAGTTATCTTCAGTCTAATGCATAATATTGTTGTGTACACTATACCCACCAAGAAGATCAAGTCCATAATTTCCAAATAAAGCTTTTTATAACAGTAATGACATAACCTGACAAGTCAAACTTGAAATGTCATTTCTAGAATGAAAAATATAACTGAACTGAACATTTGAGTGAATAACAACTAAATGAAGAGGAAAAGTATACCTGGTCAATAGGATTAGGAAAGAATGAAAATAGGAAAATAGGAATAGAAAATAGGAAAGACTTCAAACTTCAAAACAGGAGGAACACATGAGCAACTTTACATCATGTAAGTAGTCCATGAAAGTGTCTTACAGAGCCAGTGGCCCATAGTGCTGCAGCCAATGAGAAGTTAAAACTGCTTTTGTTGTTATGTGAAGCACAATGACATGAAATGAAACAAATGAAGAGGATTTCGTGACAGCAATGACTGGAGAAGCAGGAGGGATTGCTTCCTCACTGTAATTAAATGGGACACTAGTGGTACGTTAGCAAAGCTTTGTGGTGAAATACGCAAATAAATGATTTAAGTCTTTTTTCTTTTTTTTTCAAAAATAGGAGCACAATATGCACTTGTGTAAATGCCATGTGTGTATATCTAGGTTGAGAAATAGCTTTGATAACCTTCATATGTAATGATGTGTTAATTAGCCATGTGCTTTGTTACTCATGCTTATTAGCCTAGAGATATACCGTAGGTCTGCTCTAATAGGCAGGAGGAGTTTAAGTTAGAAAACTCAACAATTACACTGACTTTGTGTATGGAGCCTCCATGCAAAACAGTGATGCACATCCCAGCATGAGTGATGGAGGCTGTGCAGCCATCAGAGCCAAGTTCAACTGATAGTTTGTAAAATATGTTGGCAGCGCAGATCAATTAATCAATTACTCTTTGAAGTTCTATTACATACTTTTTTGGAGGTGTGGGTGAGTTTTGAGTGAGTATGGTTGGGAGAATTTCAGAACAAAAACTATGAGCAGCATTCCATCGGCCCATTCATTCATTCATGAGGGGGCTCAGCTCACCATATGGACCCTCTGACTGCTCAGCATAGTGTGTAACAGGAGTGTAAAACAGACATTTGAAAAGCGCACTGATGATGTGCCATTTTCGAGTGTTTTCATTGAAACAACCACTTATGGAAAATGTTTGACTTATAAGTTCTCTGTTAAGCAGAGCTAAACAGGAAGAAGAAAAATGATCAATTTTAACTTGTCTGCTAGTGCATATGTTTCAGCAATGATGACTGGGAATTATTTAAACAAACCATTTCAAATTAAATTGTGGGATGTGTGGTTTGCTCTCATATTTGCTGAAAAACTAAAGTAAATCAAATTGTTGCTAGATTAAAGTGTTAAATCGCTGCTGTGTAAAGGTCGAGATGATGTCCATACACTGGGCAACAAGAAAGCAAATAGACAAAGCTTTTACTTTTTCCATTTGGACTAGGAGTTTTCCTTACATAGTAATACACAGAAGAATTCCAATCAGTCTTTGGCTTAAGGCTCTCTATTGCAATACTTTAGTTACATCTCCATCTACAGCATCTTAATATTACTTTTTGATATTTGGCGATGAATAAGCTTATCTGATTCTAGTAGTCTAATGGGTAGTCTAATGGGTTACACAGCTTGCTTCTTGTTGTGCTGCTGTTTGGAATGACCTGCAGGTGCATGTAAAACAAGTATGTAAAACAGACTCCATCCCAAATACAGAGAACCAATATATTGTAGAACTGTACGGGGGGGGTTATGACTTTAGATTACCAATCAATGGTAATCTTAGAGCAAGCCTAGGCTTGAGAAGCCAGTGTGACAAGTGTGACGATCCTACGCTGACAAGTAACACATTAAGTGTCACATTTGTATAGCAAAAAA